>PVIH01025503.1:0-20574 GCA_004025045.1 Sigmodon hispidus
GCAAAGTCCTGCGCGACAACATCCAGGGCATCACCAAGCCCGCCATCCGCCGCCTGGCCCGCCGTGGCGGAGTCAAGCGCATCTCCGGCCTCATCTACGAGGAGACCCGCGGGGTGCTCAAGGTCTTCCTGGAGAACGTGATCCGCGACGCCGTCACCTACACGGAGCACGCCAAGCGCAAGACCGTCACCGCCATGGATGTGGTCTACGCGCTCAAGCGCCAGGGGCGCACGCTCTACGGCTTCGGCGGCTGAGCTGCTCGGCTTTCCACCCTTTCTCTCTTAACGGCCCTTTTCAGGGCCACCAAATAATTCTTGAAGGAGCTAAACCTTAGTTGTGATTGCACCTCTTGGTACCTGTCAGGTGTTTGACAGGCTACAGTCTCGCTATTATATGTCCAATCAGAGTCCTCGGTCTAGGCCCCTCATTTGCATGTCTGCTACCGAATGTCTCTTTGTTCTTAAAGAGATACTAAGTGGCCATTTTTTAGTTTTTCTATCGTTGTAGAGCTCCACTAGTTTCATTCAGTTATCCTTACCTTGTTTCGTCCTGTCAGCACTGTTTCAGGGCCCCACACCTGACCTTTAAAGGGCTGCAGCACTGTCCGCCATCACCCCCCGTTTGCAGGATTGCTTTGGGTCGCCCTGACCCGCTCTGCTTTACTGCCTACTGCGTCCCCCGCGGTTCCTCCTGTCGCAGTCGGTGTCCTCATTGCTTAGCCGGTTTGCGCCTCCCTGAGCTCGTGTCCTTGGCTCAGTTCCATTCGCTCAGTGTAAGGTGGCAGCCCACACCTATGCCTGCAAGTGCTTGCGGCTCCCTCCGAGCCTTCCGCATAACCAAAATGCCACCTCTCACGTGCGGACCCCTGCTGGGACATTGCTGCTTTAGGACAAGACTTTCCGCACGGGAGCGCTTTGCCCCTTCCTCCCGTAGGCCCCCTACTCCAGACCCGTTCAGGCCAACTTTTAGTCTGCATGGAGTCATACGTCTATGGCTAACGTCTCACCTCACTTTGCATGCAGGTGGGGAGGAAAGTGAGATCAAGTTGTCCACATCATTGCCCTTTTTTGTGTTGTTGTTTTTTGTTTTGACTTGGCTTTTTGGCTCCTCGATACATCCACGTTTCTGTGAATCCTTGCAGGTTTCTGTCCCGGGTTGAGTGTCTCCTCCCCCGCTCCCGGCCTCCCTTATGTGGTATTTTATTCTGATTATTTGGTTTCAGGTAAACTCATTTCCTCCAGGTGGAAAAGTAAGTACGCTTGTATATACTAAGTGCCCCATTAAAAACAGCGAAGTCCACTCACGGGAGCTATTAACCTTAAAATACTATGTAAAGTTGATGAGTGAGGGATTTCTTACTGACGAGGAAAGGCGCTTCCTTCGGTCCTCAGCAGAAAAAGAGCGATTGCTCTAACATGGGTGAGATGAGGCTAGTGGACAAAGTCTGTAGTCATGGAATGCAGGTGTGTCTTATTTGGACGGGAACTTTTGAGGTTTAGCCACATGTTTGCTTGCTTGTTTTGTATGTAGGGGTGCTGGAGACCTGATCTGGGGTCACGCATACACTGCCTCACATCAGCCTTTGGGACCGGCTCTGTTTGTCCAGGATGGCTGCCCTTGAACTTAATGAAGATCTTACTGCCTCGGTCTCTGCAGTGGATGGGATCCAAGGCATTTTACTACCAGGTCAGGTTCAGAGGAGATTAATCCCTTTCAGCAATTAAATCCCAAGTTCTGTCTGGGTGGCTCACCCCAAATATGACTTGTCAGCCTTTCATACGGATTGCTGGTCCTTCAGGCCTTCCTTTCTGATTTAGAGACACATCTCAGTGTTTGGCACTGTCTATCAATGTCCCCGTCTGCTGAGTTCTAACTAATTCAGTGCCTGTGGAGCTCAGATTCCAGACTGTTTCTGTTTGAATTCAGCCCCGTGGAGATGCCACGCACTGGGGCCCTAAATAGCATCCGTTCTTTAGTGACTTCTAATTTGATCTTTCTCTCTCTCTCTCTCTCTCTCTCTCTCTCTCCCTCCCTCCCTCCCTCCCTCCCTCCCTCTCTCTTTTCTCTGTGTAGCTGTGCTACCTGTTCTGGAACTCTCCCTGTAGACAAGGCTGGCCTCGAACTCAACGCATGTCCTTAAATTTGGATTTTTTTTTTTTTTTAATGATTCTGCCAAAATTATTTTTTTGGGTCAGGGAATCTTCTCCCTAAGGCACCTGATTGGTCTAATAAGAAGCTGAGCTGCCAATAACAAGGGAGGAGGTAGGACTTTTATAGGCAGCTATTGTAAGAAGGAGGAATTCAGGCTCCATATGAGGAATAAAGAAAAAGAGATGCCAGGGAGACAGCAGGAGGAAGCAGGAAATTAGGACATACCAAATAAAAGAAAAGTAAAAAGCCCCAAGGCATAAACATACAGAATGAAAGAAAAGTAAAAAATCCCAAGGCATAACATAGATGTAGAGAAGTAGGTTAGATTAAATTAAAATAGCAGTGGGATAAGATAAGCCTAAACTAAGGCTGGCCGAGTATTCAGAATTGATAAGTCCCTGTGTCTTTCTTTGGGAGCTGGTTGGCAGCCCAAAGGAAGCACCTCTCCTCTCCAGTGACTTCGTGTCAATGACAAGCAACCAAACTGCCCTATTCATTTGATTATGAAATCCATGTCTTCTATGCTTGTACTCAAGTTCAAGAAACACCCTTGGTTTATCTAAAAAACAAGTGACGTGGACTGGTGAGTTCTCAATACCTCCACGTATAGCCTCTTTCTTCCAATATTGATTATCAACGTCTTATAGGAAGGTATTTTCAAGCACTGATAATTGCCCAAATAAACCATTATCTCACAGGATTATTCTAAAACTCAAATGCTGTGGGGAAAAGTGTCTATTAAATCAATGTCAAAGGGAAAGAAATGGGGCAAATTAACATTTCAGGAAAAGGTATGCACAGGTCTACCACCAGTTCTGTTCTGGGAGGGACAGTGTTCATGTATTTGTCCTCACTATCGCATCAGGCTTCTACAGTGGTCATGAAGACGAGGTTCCCGGCTTGGGCACAGTGGAAAGTAGGTGGACCAAGGACTTGTATTTCCATTATTCAAGAGGGCAGACAAATATACCTGACTACAGCTGTGGCTCAGAACTAACCTCTAAATATTCAAGTTTCATTTGTGGTTTTTGGGCTAACAGTACATAGATCCAGAATGGATACCACCACTGGGTAGCTGAATTTGGGCACTTTATATGCCACATATATATTATAGATGTAGTGGTTTGAACGTAAATGGCCCTCATAGGCTCACACATCTTAATGCTTGGTGAAACTGTTTGTAAAGGATGAGGAGGTGTGACCTTGGAGAGGAGTATCACTGGGAGTAGACTTTGAGATTTCTCTTCTTTGATCAGGGCGTCAGGAGACAGAATTTTTCTGAACTTCTCTGTATACCAGGCTGGCCTAAACTCCAAAAATGCTCCTGCTTCTGCCTCCTAAGTGCTGGGATCAAATATATGCACCACCACGACTACCACCACCCATTGGGCTTTAAGATTTCAAAAGCCCAAGCCATTCTCAGTTACAGCTTCCTATTTGTGGATCAGATGTAAGCTCTAAGCCGCCACTCTAGTACCATGCCTGCCTGATGCCAAGTTCCCACCCAAAGTGATTCATGAACTCAAATCCTATGTAACCATCAATTGCAGTAAACCTTTCTTATATAGATTGCCTTAATCATGATGTCTCTTCACAGCAAATGGAAAGTAAGACAAGGAATATTGAGTATCTCCTATATCCTGTGCATATTTTACATCCAGATATTTTATGTATGAATAGTATCTTCTGAATGCTAATCTTTTGGTTCTGTTACAAAGAATCTATATGAGTCTGTTAAATGGGTAATGAGAATTTATTAAGTTATAAATTGGGGAGATAAACTCACAGGAACAGAAATTGTCTTCTGTTTTGCCCAGAAGTGAAAGCACCTGGTGGTCTGCTGTCTGACCACACCAAGAAGGTAGGTGTGACCACTATAAGAGGTCATGAATGCAGAGAAAGAAAAAGAAAGAAAAAAAGCACCGCCTCTTTCTGGCTTGCTACACCCAGGACATGGGCAGAGCAAATACCATGACACTTCCCCTTTTGGCCCAAATAAGAAGGCTCAAAACCTAATACAAAATAATATACAATAGTTTATCAAGAAATTACCAAGTAATGTCCAGAAGAAATAAAGAATAATAACGTAAACAAAAAATGGAGCCACAACCAAGAACAATGTGAAACAAGAAACACATTCTAGATGTCCAGAATATAGGTAAATGGCAAACAAAATACAGAGATTACTCCAAAAGCTATTTTATCTTGAAGAATCTAAGTCTAATACCTAATGTGCTCTCAGCTAAGATACTAGAGGATTGTAATGGTAACTATCTTGTCTTTGACCTGATCAAAGATCTGAGAAGGAAAATAATATTACTGGAATAGATAGTAAGTGTGAGAAAGCAGCTTCTGAGAAATGGAAGAAATGACAGAGAGAGCTGGCTGCCTGGACAATCACCCAGTGTTTCTGAGCAGTGTTGGAGCATCCATCTATGGCTAAAGTGTAGGATATCTGACAGACCACTTTCAGAAGCAGGATAATTTGAAGGACCATCTTACCCTGTCTTGGCAAGGTTCAGCAGTCAATTTTGCTTGTGTCCTGCTTATCCAGAAAGAACAGTGTGCTTACTGTCAGCAGTCTAGGCAAGAGCAATTCTTTGCCCAACACCTCATTTTATGCCAAAAAGACAAGCTCCATATGGAGTATCTTTGGTATCCAACATTCTCTCTGGAGTAGATTCGTGCTGCCAGAAACAATCATGTCTCATGTTAACAGAATTCTAAGTTGTTAAAATACTTAAATGCTATATTCTCTAGGTCTATGAAGTGTTTGAAGATAATCTATTTATCTGACTTATGTAACTGTATATCTAGAAAACCTCACGAACATGACTATAAATATAACATGGGTGGCTATTAATCTATAATTCTTATTAAGGACTAAGGCTTCATATTATAAAAATAAACAATCTATAAATGGATGTATAGTATAAGGACAATGACTTCAAATTTGTAACATTATATAAAATATCTTAATCAGAGGTAGAAATGTATAGTGCAATATGACAATATCCTTAATATGTATCAATATACAAAATATCCTAAACAGAGGTGGAATGTACACACACACAGTATAACAAATATAATTTTACATTTGTATCAATGTGCAAAATATTTTAAACAGAGGCAGGATCATATGTACAATATAACAAATATAGTTTTAAATTTGTATCAATATACAAGAATCCATATTGGTGCAAGTTATCTAAGGCTGATAGTTTGCTAAATTAGTTTACAAGTGGATAGAATAATCTATCTTAATATCATAGCCTATCTAATCCCCTCTTTTCTTTTCCATAAGAGATTCCTAAGTCTAACTTTATTGTTCCATCTCTAACCCTTATACAACTTATAACCAACCCCAACAGATGACAATAATCTATAACCCTGTGAAAACAAAGCCTGTTAGAAGAGGGGCATCATTGTCTTAGAATTACTTTCTGCTTTCCACGGGGCAAAGGTATCTCTGTAGAATCCTGTCGGGGGAAAAAAAAACCTAAAACAATAGTTAAGTCTCATTAGGACTAGCTGTAACATGTGTAGTAAGTATTAGAGTAATGGGTGAAGCTTATCTGAAGTTCTGTCTAAAGATGTAATATGATGAATTGCCTAGTACTCCACCTTGGAACTATCTTGAACAGTTTGTAGTCTAAAGCCAA
Source organism: Sigmodon hispidus (assembly GCA_004025045.1). Classification (NCBI taxonomy): domain Eukaryota; kingdom Metazoa; phylum Chordata; class Mammalia; order Rodentia; family Cricetidae; genus Sigmodon; species Sigmodon hispidus. The sequence goes on from PVIH01025503.1 coordinate 5,814, forward strand.
TCACTGAGTGGTGTTTATTGGCTCAATGGCATCATCATGAACCAGGCAGAATTGTTGTGGGGCCTCATCTTTCTTCTGGAGACTTCAGAGATTGATGTTAGAATTTATTGTTCACTGTGGAAAACATAAACATTATTAATATCAAAACAACGTTTAATTTTTTTAGGAAAACACTGTGTCTAAAGAAATGTTCCAAAGAGTCAAATATAATTATGAGGAGGAATTTAGACAACAATTAGACCGGCTCTGTTTGTCCAGGATGGCTGCCCTTGAACTTAATGAAGATCTTACTGCCTCGGTCTCTGCAGTGGATGGGATCCAAGGCATTTTACTACCAGGTCAGGTTCAGAGGAGATTAATCCCTTACACTTCTTCTCTCTGCTATTCAGCTACATCCCTCACTCAGCACACACACTCTAACACACACTTACTACATAGCTCTACATAGGCCCTTTCACAGTCAAACTCTGGACAATTATATTTTACATTTTCAGGTCAGGGCTCAACTCATTCTCATAACACATGATAAATCACAGTTTTTCTCACTCTAGGAAGGTCACATTGACCAAACAGTGAGTATCACTTAGACTTGTACATAGGTTAGCAGTAATTAGCAGTCTCAAACAGAAAGTGACACTGAAATTCAAGATGTAACAATAACAGTTAGTTGGCTGAACCTTGAGTCTGTAACATAAACTGAGGCTGGGAGTACATGCAGGAAGCCCAGTACTGCAGGGGGTCATGTCTATCAAAGTGCTTCAAGTCTGACCATGATTTTGTAATAAACACCTGGGAATTTGTCTTTGTGTATTTCTACAGGGGCAGCTTAGTCTATTTTGAATTTGAGATCTTAGCTAAATATGTGAAAAGTTGTCTTTGTAACTGAGAATTCTGCTACTTTCTTATGTCAGTTATAAAAAGTATCCCAGGATTTTTCTATTCATCAGAATTATACAGATAAGCACAAATAATTTTCCCGACCATCTACAGCTATATGTGTGCCCAAAGATGTAAAACACACAATCAATGGGTTGCAGAGGGAACCCCACAGCTGTTCTTATTAAGGAAAAAATGAAGTGGCACATGAGAAAAATTACAGACAGAGGCAACCAGTCATTTACAGTCAATAACTCCATAGCTTTGCCAAGTGGGGCTCCCACTAGGGAGAGATTCGCCTGGTGGGTCAACCTGTTAAATACTATTTGTCACCTGCTGTAACTCTCATGGCCCTCAGCTGCCAGCAGAGGCTACATAGTGGGAAACCCATTCTGAAAGAAAGAATAGGCAGGGAGAAAGGAAGGTGGTGTGGGGCACTCACCAGAGAAGACTGCTCAGACATGAGTTTAAGCCACTAGAAAGTCGTTGTTAGCTACCAGCTATTACACTTCATGTTCAGGATTCCAGTGTGGCTCCAAGGCTTTCTCAGGGTGGGCTTTTAATCACAAAATTCATCTTCTGGGTTGACACACTTCAGTTAACAATAACAGTTAGCCAGAAGCAGAACTACAGAAGCCAAAGAGCAAGGTTAGTACATTTAGAGACTTTTCCAGAACGATAGACTTGGATAGATTAGGCAGGCCTTAGTTTTAGTTTCAGCAGGTGGTGCTGTCTGTATTGTGTGCTGAGTTTTATAGCCCAAATGGCACTTCCTTCATGGAGTCAGTTGTGCTAAGGTCTCAGGGTCTACTAAGGTCTGGGAATCTGTTACAGAAGGAAAAGAAAGAATAATGACTCTGTAGGAAATGAATGATTTAGGGGCTGGAGAAACAGCTCAGTGGTTGAAGAGCACATACTGCTCCTCCAGAGAATCAGTTCGCAGGGACCCACATGGCAGCTCACAGGCCTCTGTAAGTTTAGTTCCAGAGGGTCTGGGACTCTCTTCTGGCCCCATAAAACTCCAGGCACACACATGTAGTGCACACACACAAATTCACAGAAAACACTTAACCCACATAAAACACAATAAACTTTTTTTTAAAAATAAGACATTATTATATAAAAAATATATTATTTATATCACTGTGTCCACACAGTAACAGAACAGCAGTGAGTAAATTTTAAACAAAAGGGTTTGTTAGGTCCCATTACTTGTGGATTTGTTCCCATGGATTAGAATGAATGAGTCATTCTTTTTCTTTTTTTTTTATTTATTCTTTTTTATTTTCTTTTTTGTTTGAAAGAGTCATTCTTAAAACAAGCAAGTTCTAGACAAGCCAAATGACTCAATGGACAAAGTACTTACTACAGTTCTGCATAGTGGTACAGTCCTCTTTTAATCTTCAAGTAGTTGAGAACTGGAGGCAGGTGGATCTCTATGAGTCCATCCAGGTTTGCACTGAGTTCCATGAATGCCAGAGCTACATAGTGAGATCCTATGTCTCAAAAACTACAGTAAACAACAAAAACCAAGTATGTGCTATACAACCATATTGCTGTGAGTTCAATCCCGGAAACACACATAAAGGTAGAGGGAGACGTGACTCCTAGGTTGATGTCCCCCCATGAGCTCACCACACACATTATACACACATGGCAATAAATAAAAGGTTTAAAAACAATTAAGTCTTTATCATTTGATAATATCATTAAAATAGAGGCGAACAAAAAATTAGATTTACTATACCACATTGTTACTCACCTGTTCCAGGATTGTATCATATTTCCAACAGTTCATCATCTTGGTTACCTGACATTTTAAAATATATTGAAGGACCCTGGGATCTAGGGCCTGACCCAGGCATTCAGTTCAAATACTGAGCAGAGCACTCCCTATGAGAAAAACAAACTAAATGGCCGTAATCAACTCAAGTGACCATTAGGACACGATGGTTGAACCTGTGGTAAAAATATCAGACATTCGGAGCAGAATAAAGCTGTGCCCAATTCCTGGTTGTAAAGAGATAAAACCCTTAAGAGCTCTCGGAGAAGCCCCCAGCTGTGTAATCAATCTTGTGATTATAGTGTAACCTTTAGGTAACCGATCATGTATTGTCCCAGTTGCTATGGTAATTTTGTGATTTTTAGCCTTTAAAGGGATGTGGGATTGTTAATCGCTGCTACTCCCTTGCTCCCGAGGCAGGGAGGTAGCCCATCTGTACAGACGAAATAAATCCTCTTGCTATTTGCATCAACTGGACTGGAGTCTGGGTTTTTGGAGCCCCCCTTCCTGAGGATAGTGCCCTGAGTCTAGGGTCTATCATTATCTCCATGGTACTATTTGAATTCCTGTAGTTCTGTTACTGAGAAACAAATGTGATACATAAAACAATATTCTAAAATGCGTCAGATATAGATAAGTTGTGCATGCTTGTTTACTTATATAAAAGAACCATATAGCAATATTCGCTCCACCCATGACCATGGGGTACCTGGCCGAAAGAGGTTGTGCTTCTTTGCCTTTATCTGTCAGCCCTTGTAAGATAAGACAGTAGTTACAGGGACACCCGACATCCAGGTGCTTTCGCTCCCAGGAAAACAGAGGATGACTTCATCTGTTCATTCGGTTCTGTTTATCGTTAGCATATTTCTCGAATCTATATCTTAATAATTTCTCACTAACCATTTAACAGACACACGTGCATTGTTAATGACAAGTGGCGTTCACGTGGGCCAGACACCAAATGCCCTTGGCCTCCGCCCTTATGGCTTCCCTGCTCCTTCCAGGCTTTTCTTCCTTTTTAAAATTTCTTTCTGCCCTCCAGCCTGGGCGTGGTAGAGTCTGCTCCCTGCTGCACATTTTCCTAGCTCCAGCTCAGCAGCACCCTGAGTGCTCTAAGGCTCAGTCCTATCCGCCTGATTAGCTTCCTTGGCTGGAGGAAACGCCCCCAAGTGGATATACGTAGAACTGCGGGGGACCGGTGCTTACTCCGCCCCCTGCAGGCTCCCTGCAGCTCTGCCTGGCGTCCTAGAGAGCCGCTGGGTCCCAGATGCCAGCGGCTAGCTATATGCTCCTCCATGACCCGAGCTCCAGAATTAGATCACTGTTGAGAGGCAGTTCCTTACTCAAAGTACACGCAAGCACTCTCGTGAGCCTGCACTCCTGGAGTGAGCCTCCTCTGCAGTCTGGTCACAGCAGCTCTCTGCTTTGCTCAAGCCTTGGGGCGCACAGAAGCCGGCCAGTGCCCAGCAGGCTGAGGCTGCCCTTTTACTTTTAAAACTGTCTAGTGTGGCTGTTCCTTCAACCCTGCTTAAGCTTACAGGTCAGAGAACTACAAGCGCAGGTGTTTTGGCTCTACACCTGCGACACCTTCTGGCTAAATATTGTCTTTACATCCTAAAATCATCACACTAACTAGCCATCCATTGAGATTTAAGCTACTTGATAACCTATACCTCAAACTGATAAATGAATGAATGAATAAATAAATAAATAAGAAAGTACATTTTACACAAATGGCGGATACTTTATTCAGGAGTTAAAAAGCCTCTTTGTTTCTACTATAGATGGAATTTTAGAAGATGTATACAACCTACCTCGGACATATAAACTTTTAGCAATGATTGCTAATTGGCCTGGCAATTCATATCACATTCTCAAAAAAATTACTTGAGAGCAGTACCAAGTATGAGGCACTGATACAGACTTCGCAAAGTTGTGATGAGAAACTAACCCACCGAATTTATTCCTTTGAATCTGCTAATGATAAATTGTCACAGACCTTGCAAAGTAGTAATGAGAAACTTACCAGCCAAATCCATGCCATAGAATCTGCTAATGTTGACTAGCAAAATCAATTTTATGGAAAGTGGGTATGAAAAATTATCAGATAGGACATTGCTTCTGGAGGGCAATCTTTATGCCATACAGATTATTTCTAAGCCAGAAGGACAGAGAGAAAGGCTGAAGCCATGTGTGGCTAATGTAGCAGTGAATCTATGGGATTCTGATCTGTTGCCGCAATGGGATACCCAGATTAATTTTTCTCCAGTCTCAGATGTAGACTATAAACCAATTCATGTTTCTGGGAATAATCTAAGATACTTTTAAAAAGTCACTGACCATTCAGGCTGTACAAAAACAGGATACAATAGCTATTGAACTCTCAGAGGTACCTACATCCCTACTTATAAAATGGCTAAGTGACAAACCTGACTGGGTTGGGCAGTGGCCTATGGCATCAGAGAAACTACAGGTCTTAGAACAGCTGGTTCAGGAGCAGTTAAATGCTCAACATATTGAAGAATTTAGCAGCCCTTGAAATTCTGTTTTTGTTATTAAAAAGAAAATCTAGAAAATGGTGAATGTTGACAGATCTGAGAGCCATAAATAAAGTAATTTAGCTGATGAGCTCTATATGCCTGGAATGCCTTTGCCTTTTCTATTACCTAAAGAATGGCCTATCATAGTTATTTACTTAAAAGACTGTTTCTTCACTATACCTCTGCAAAAACAAGACAGGGAAAAATTTGTCTTCACAGTACTCACTTATAATAATTCTCAAATTCTCAACCACTTATAATAATTCTCAGTGGAATGCTAAATAGCCCCACCCTGTGCCAATATTTCATGCAAAAACCACTGGAAGTAATTTGTGTACAATTTCCACAATTTATAATTTACCATTATATAGATGACATCTTATTAGCTGATTCAAAGTTAGATACTTTAGAAAACATGTTCAAAGAAGTAAAGAAAGTTTTGCCTTGCTGAGGATTACAAATTGCTCCTGAAAAAAAAATAAAGAGGAGATTCTATCAATTACTTATGATTTAGACTCCAAAAAGATTCAACTCAGGTGGATTGATTGTGGACTTTCAAAAATTGTTAGGAGACATTTCCAATTTGCTACCCACTATTAGGAATAGAAAAGATGAACTAGTAAATGTGGCCCACACCCTAGAATAGACAAGGACTTGAATAGCTTTAGAGAATTCTCAGCTGAAGCTGAGGAGGAACTGGCTCTTGTATAAAAGAAAGTGTGAGAGGCATCTATGGATTGTGCGAAACCAAAGCTTGACTGAATTCTGGTTATAATACCCTCTAGACTATCCCCTACAGGGATCTTGATGCAGAGGGAAGATATTATATTGAAATGAATATTTCTATTACATAAACTGAGTAAGAAATAAAGACATACTGTACTCTGAGTCTTAAGGCAAAGACTGTGGGTTGCTAGCTGCACAATCTGGGCTGACACCCATGTCCAGTATGTTTATGACTTCCTATCTGGGGGGGTGGTCAGAAGAGAAAGTTTGAGCTGTTTACCTCAAGTCAGTAATTTCCAGCCATCTTGGGAATTTCCACTGTGCTCTGCCCCAGGTAGCACTGGGTATATAAGTCTGAGCTGGAGTCTCAGTACATGGCATTCTCTTTACAGGAATGACCCAAGTGTCTTTCAATCTCTAGGCTCTGGCCTAACTCACTGATGACCCAGGTAGTGCAGGCACTCCAACATGTGGAAAAGATTTCTGACTTGATTTTAAAAGGACAATTAAGGGTTCCTCAATTGACAGGAATGGACCCAGAAGAAATTGTAGTACCTTTAACTAATGAGGAAATTTCCTTAATTATTAAAAAAATACTGGCAAAAACTTGGAGAAATTTTTTGGGAGAGATTAACAACTCTTATCCCAAAAGTGAGAGAATAAAATTCATAAAAGGAACCATTTGGATCCTACCTCATACTGTATAGCAAACACTAGTCTCTGGAGTCTCTACATTTTATATCAATGCAAATAAATCAGAAAAGGCAAGATTTAATCAGGAGATTTAAGTAAAGTGTTCAAAGCCCTTACAGTTCTGTAAAAGTCAGGACTGTATGCCATTCTTATAGTTCTAATGGATTTACAGAACCTCTCAGCATAGTTACTGACTCTCACTATGTAGAAAAAGTTGTTTTACATATTGAAGCTATTGAATTTATTTCTGATAAAACAAAATTCACTTTGCTAATTATACAATTATAAGAAATTTTAGAAATAAGGACCATCCTATGTATATAACACACATCAAATCTCATATGGGTCTGCCAGGTTCTGTAGCACAAAAAATAATGAGATTGATCAGTTATTAGTAGGAAATGTGCAGGAGGCCTCAGAATTTTGTAAGAAACACTGTGTCACTATCAGAGGTTTAAAAAAAGGATTCTTCCATCTCTTGCCAACAAGCCAAGGAAATTGTAAAAAAAAAAAAAAAAAAAAAAAAAAAGTCTTACATGTTCCTTCTATCATCAAACTCCATAACCTACAGAAAGTGATTTAAAGGTATACAAAGAAATAAAATTTGGCAGATGGATATGTTTATTTTGAATAATTTGGAAAATTAAAATATGTAAACCACACATTGATACCTATTCAGGATTTCAATAGGCAACTGTTTTGAGTTCTAAAAGGGCTGATTCTGCAATTACATACCTATTAGATGGCCTTAATTCATATACCTGTACAAATTAAGACTGACAATGCTCTAGCTTATGTCTCTCATGAAATAAAAGTAAGTTTTTTTGCATACTCTAATATAAAGCATAATTGTAGGTATACTACAGAATCCTACAGGACAAGAAGTTGTTGAAAGGTCTAATTACACCTTAAAAGAAATTCTTTATAAACCATAATGGTGAACCAAAACCCCTAAAGATAGATTGCATAATGCATTATTTGTTGTATTAGGTTTATGTCCTGGACTTTCTGGCCTAGCCCTTAGGTTCTGGCCCGCAGACCCACAGAGACACACAGTGCTTACATTAATTTTATGCTGATTGACCTAGGGCCCAGGCATATAACTTGCTAACTCCTTCATTTTAACTCAATCCATGATTCTTATCTTGTTTAGTCATGCGGCTTGGTACCTTTTCTCAGCAGCCTTTCAACTTCTTTCCTCTGTGTCTCCTGGCATCTCTGCTCTGTTCCTTCCATTCCTAGAGTTTTCATAATCTGGTAGTCCTGCCCACACTTCCTATCTGCCTCTGTCCAATCAGCATTTTATTAAACTAGTAGACTGGACAATTATTTACAATGGAACATCATAATCCTACTACAATTATTAACCTTGAATTTTTAAAAATTTATTTGATGTTGATAAGAAAGGAAAAAAGCTGTAGAGAGACATTGGACAACAATAAAATAAAATAAAATAAAATAAAAACTTCTAAGCTAAATCAGCCTGTCTACATCTTAGGTATTGACCTCAGAATAGAAACCAGGATATTTGCTATGATGGAAAAGGGGTTTCACTTTTGTTTTGGCAGAAGAAGAAAAGCTATGAATACAATTAAAATTAATAAAGACTCAATTCAAACAGGAGAACCCTCTTGAAAAGGAGAAATCATGGCTCATCCAGAAATGGGACAATTCTACAAGTTGTAAAGAAAACTCACCTAACAAGGGTTGGGGCAGGATTCTATTTTTGTCTTTATAGAAAAATAGAAATTCCCACCTTCAAGAAGTCAAAAGACCTTGGACATCTAGAACTCTAAAGCAGAAGGGAAGGCTATCCAGAAAAAAAAAATTACAAGCAAAGGAAAATCAGATCTATTGGTACCAGTATACTCTACAGGGTAAAAATCTCACACCCTCTGCTTAATACCCAAATCTCTTTACTTTTAAGAAAAGTTGTGGTTTCAACTCAATTGTGAATCAAGTTTACTTTGAAGTTGAAGTGTGGTTCTCTACTTTTCTAAATCCAAGCATGTTGTTAAAAAAAATTAAGAGCTTTTGTCTCATATCAGAAGAGCCAGCTGGTATAAGGCAGAAAAACTAAAAATCTAGGGACTATTGTTGTCTAAATTCCTCCTCATAATTATATTTGACTCTTTGGAACATTTCTTTAGACACAGTGTTTTCCTAAAAAAATTAAACGTTGTTTTGATATTAATAATGTTTATGTTTTCCACAGTGAACAATAAATTCTAACATCAATCTCTGAAGTCTCCAGAAGAAAGATGAGGCCCCACAACAATTCTGCCTGGTTCATGATGATGCCATTGAGCCAATAAACACCACTCAGTGATTGGCTTTAGACTACAAACTGTTCAAGATAGTTCCAAGGTGGAGTACTAGGCAATTCATCATATTACATCTTTAGACAGAACTTCAGATAAGCTTCACCCATTACTCTAATACTTACTACACATGTTACAGCTAGTCCTAATGAGACTTAACTATTGTTTTAGGGTTTTTTTTCCCCCGACAGGATTCTACAGAGATACCTTTGCCCCGTGGAAAGCAGAAAGTAATTCTAAGACAATGGTGCCCCCTCTTCTAACAGGCTTTGTTTTCACAGGGTTATAGATTATTGTCATCTGTTGGGGTTGGTTATAAGTTGTATAAGGGTTAGAGATGGAACAATAAAGTTAGACTTAGGAATCTCTTATGGAAAAGAAAAGAGGGGATTAGATAGGCTATGATATTAAGATAGATTATTCTATCCACTTGTAAACTAATTTAGCAAACTATCAGCCTTAGATAACTTGCACCAATATGGATTCTTGTATATTGATACAAATTTAAAACTATATTTGTTATATTGTACATATGATCCTGCCTCTGTTTAAAATATTTTGCACATTGATACAAATGTAACATTATATTTGTTATACTGTGTGTGTGTACATTCCACCTCTGTTTAGGATATTTTGTATATTGATACATATTAAGGATATTGTCATATTGCACTATACATTTCTACCTCTGATTAAGATATTTTATATAATGTTACAAATTTGAAGTCATTGTCCTTATACTATACATCCATTTATAGATTGTTTATTTTTATAATATGAAGCCTTAGTCCTTAATAAGAATTATAGATTAATAGCCACCCATGTTATATTTATAGTCATGTTCGTGAGGTTTTCTAGATATACAGTTACATAAGTCAGATAAATAGATTATCTTCAAACACTTCATAGACCTAGAGAATATAGCATTTAAGTATTTTAACAACTTAGAATTCTGTTAACATGAGACATGATTGTTTCTGGCAGCACGAATCTACTCCAGAGAGAATGTTGGATACCAAAGATACTCCATATGGAGCTTGTCTTTTTGGCATAAAATGAGGTGTTGGGCAAAGAATTGCTCTTGCCTAGACTGCTGACAGTAAGCACACTGTTCTTTCTGGATAAGCAGGACACAAGCAAAATTGACTGCTGAACCTTGCCAAGACAGGGTAAGATGGTCCTTCAAATTATCCTGCTTCTGAAAGTGGTCTGTCAGATATCCTACACTTTAGCCATAGATGGATGCTCCAACACTGCTCAGAAACACTGGGTGATTGTCCAGGCAGCCAGCTCTCTCTGTCATTTCTTCCATTTCTCAGAAGCTGCTTTCTCACACTTACTATCTATTCCAGTAATATTATTTTCCTTCTCAGATCTTTGATCAGGTCAAAGACAAGATAGTTACCATTACAATCCTCTAGTATCTTAGCTGAGAGCACATTAGGTATTAGACTTAGATTCTTCAAGATAAAATAGCTTTTGGAGTAATCTCTGTATTTTGTTTGCCATTTACCTATATTCTGGACATCTAGAATGTGTTTCTTGTTTCACATTGTTCTTGGTTGTGGCTCCATTTTTTGTTTACGTTATTATTCTTTATTTCTTCTGGACATTACTTGGTAATTTCTTGATAAACTATTGTATATTATTTTGTATTAGGTTTTGAGCCTTCTTATTTGGGCCAAAAGGGGAAGTGTCATGGTATTTGCTCTGCCCATGTCCTGGGTGTAGCAAGCCAGAAAGAGGCGGTGCTTTTTTTCTTTCTTTTTCTTTCTCTGCATTCATGACCTCTTATAGTGGTCACACCTACCTTCTTGGTGTGGTCAGACAGCAGACCACCAGGTGCTTTCACTTCTGGGCAAAACAGAAGACAATTTCTGTTCCTGTGAGTTTATCTCCCCAATTTATAACTTAATAAATTCTCATTACCCATTTAACAGACTCATATAGATTCTTTGTAACAGAACCAAAAGATTAGCATTCAGAAGATACTATTCATACATAAAATATCTGGATGTAAAATATGCACAGGATATAGGAGATACTCAATATTCCTTGTCTTACTTTCCATTTGCTGTGAAGAGACATCATGATTAAGGCAATCTATATAAGAAAGGTTTACTGCAATTGATGGTTACATAGGATTTGAGTTCATGAATCACTTTGGGTGGGAACTTGGCATCAGGCAGGCATGGTACTAGAGTGGCGGCTTAGAGCTTACATCTGATCCACAAATAGGAAGCTGTAACTGAGAATGGCTTGGGCTTTTGAAATCTTAAAGCCCAATGGGTGGTGGTAGTCGTGGTGGTGCATATATTTGATCCCAGCACTTAGGAGGCAGAAGCAGGAGCATTTTTGGAGTTTAGGCCAGCCTGGTATACAGAGAAGTTCAGAAAAATTCTGTCTCCTGACGCCCTGATCAAAGAAGAGAAATCTCAAAGTCTACTCCCAGTGATACTCCTCTCCAAGGTCACACCTCCTCATCCTTTACAAACAGTTTCACCAAGCATTAAGATGTGTGAGCCTATGAGGGCCATTTACGTTCAAACCACTACATCTATAATATATATGTGGCATATAAAGTGCCCAAATTCAGCTACCCAGTGGTGGTATCCATTCTGGATCTATGTACTGTTAGCCCAAAAACCACAAATGAAACTTGAATATTTAGAGGTTAGTTCTGAGCCACAGCTGTAGTCAGGTATATTTGTCTGCCCTCTTGAATAATGGAAATACAAGTCCTTGGTCCACCTACTTTCCACTGTGCCCAAGCCGGGAACCTCGTCTTCATGACCACTGTAGAAGCCTGATGCGATAGTGAGGACAAATACATGAACACTGTCCCTCCCAGAACAGAACTGGTGGTAGACCTGTGCATACCTTTTCCTGAAATGTTAATTTGCCCCATTTCTTTCCCTTTGACATTGATTTAATAGACACTTTTCCCCACAGCATTTGAGTTTTAGAATAATCCTGTGAGATAATGGTTTATTTGGGCAATTATCAGTGCTTGAAAATACCTTCCTATAAGACGTTGATAATCAATATTGGAAGAAAGAGGCTATACGTGGAGGTATTGAGAACTCACCAGTCCACGTCACTTGTTTTTTAGATAAACCAAGGGTGTTTCTTGAACTTGAGTACAAGCATAGAAGACATGGATTTCATAATCAAATGAATAGGGCAGTTTGGTTGCTTGTCATTGACACGAAGTCACTGGAGAGGAGAGGTGCTTCCTTTGGGCTGCCAACCAGCTCCCAAAGAAAGACACAGGGACTTATCAATTCTGAATACTCGGCCAGCCTTAGTTTAGGCTTATCTTATCCCACTGCTATTTTAATTTAATCTAACCTACTTCTCTACATCTATGTTATGCCTTGGGATTTTTTACTTTTCTTTCATTCTGTATGTTTATGCCTTGGGGCTTTTTACTTTTCTTTTATTTGGTATGTCCTAATTTCCTGCTTCCTCCTGCTGTCTCCCTGGCATCTCTTTTTCTTTATTCCTCATATGGAGCCTGAATTCCTCCTTCTTACAATAGCTGCCTATAAAAGTCCTACCTCCTCCCTTGTTATTGGCAGCTCAGCTTCTTATTAGACCAATCAGGTGCCTTAGGGAGAAGATTCCCTGACCCAAAAAAATAATTTTGGCAGAATCATTAAAAAAAAAAAAAAATCCAAATTTAAGGACATGCGTTGAGTTCGAGGCCAGCCTTGTCTACAGGGAGAGTTCCAGAACAGGTAGCACAGCTACACAGAGAAAAGAGAGAGGGAGGGAGGGAGGGAGGGAGGGAGGGAGAGAGAGAGAGAGAGAGAGAGAGAGAGAGAAAGATCAAATTAGAAGTCACTAAAGAACGGATGCTATTTAGGGCCCCAGTGCGTGGCATCTCCACGGGGCTGAATTCAAACAGAAACAGTCTGGAATCTGAGCTCCACAGGCACTGAATTAGTTAGAACTCAGCAGACGGGGACATTGATAGACAGTGCCAAACACTGAGATGTGTCTCTAAATCAGAAAGGAAGGCCTGAAGGACCAGCAATCCGTATGAAAGGCTGACAAGTCATATTTGGGGTGAGCCACCCAGACAGAACTTGGGATTTAATTGCTGAAAGGGATTAATCTCCTCTGAACCTGACCTGGTAGTAAAATGCCTTGGATCCCATCCACTGCAGAGACCGAGGCAGTAAGATCTTCATTAAGTTCAAGGGCAGCCATCCTGGACAAACAGAGCCGGTCCCAAAGGCTGATGTGAGGCAGTGTATGCGTGACCCCAGATCAGGTCTCCAGCACCCCTACATACAAAACAAGCAAGCAAACATGTGGCTAAACCTCAAAAGTTCCCGTCCAAATAAGACACACCTGCATTCCATGACTACAGACTTTGTCCACTAGCCTCATCTCACCCATGTTAGAGCAATCGCTCTTTTTCTGCTGAGGACCGAAGGAAGCGCCTTTCCTCGTCAGTAAGAAATCCCTCACTCATCAACTTTACATAGTATTTTAAGGTTAATAGCTCCCGTGAGTGGACTTCGCTGTTTTTAATGGGGCACTTAGTATATACAAGCGTACTTACTTTTCCACCTGGAGGAAATGAGTTTACCTGAAACCAAATAATCAGAATAAAATACCACATAAGGGAGGCCGGGAGCGGGGGAGGAGACACTCAACCCGGGACAGAAACCTGCAAGGATTCACAGAAACGTGGATGTATCGAGGAGCCAAAAAGCCAAGTCAAAACAAAAAACAACAACACAAAAAAGGGCAATGATGTGGACAACTTGATCTCACTTTCCTCCCCACCTGCATGCAAAGTGAGGTGAGACGTTAGCCATAGACGTATGACTCCATGCAGACTAAAAGTTGGCCTGAACGGGTCTGGAGTAGGGGGCCTACGGGAGGAAGGGGCAAAGCGCTCCCGTGCGGAAAGTCTTGTCCTAAAGCAGCAATGTCCCAGCAGGGGTCCGCACGTGAGAGGTGGCATTTTGGTTATGCGGAAGGCTCGGAGGGAGCCGCAAGCACTTGCAGGCATAGGTGTGGGCTGCCACCTTACACTGAGCGAATGGAACTGAGCCAAGGACACGAGCTCAGGGAGGCGCAAACCGGCTAAGCAATGAGGACACCGACTGCGACAGGAGGAACCGCGGGGGACGCAGTAGGCAGTAAAGCAGAGCGGGTCAGGGCGACCCAAAGCAATCCTGCAAACGGGGGGTGATGGCGGACAGTGCTGCAGCCCTTTAAAGGTCAGGTGTGGGGCCCTGAAACAGTGCTGACAGGACGAAACAAGGTAAGGATAACTGAATGAAACTAGTGGAGCTCTACAACGATAGAAAAACTAAAAAATGGCCACTTAGTATCTCTTTAAGAACAAAGAGACATTCGGTAGCAGACATGCAAATGAGGGGCCTAGACCGAGGACTCTGATTGGACATATAATAGCGAGACTGTAGCCTGTCAAACACCTGACAGGTACCAAGAGGTGCAATCACAACTAAGGTTTAGCTCCTTCAAGAATTATTTGGTGGCCCTGAAAAGGGCCGTTAAGAGAGAAAGGGTGGAAAGCCGAGCAGCTCAGCCGCCGAAGCCGTAGAGCGTGCGCCCCTGGCGCTTGAGCGCGTAGACCACATCCATGGCGGTGACGGTCTTGCGCTTGGCGTGCTCCGTGTAGGTGACGGCGTCGCGGATCACGTTCTCCAGGAAGACCTTGAGCACCCCGCGGGTCTCCTCGTAGATGAGGCCGGAGATGCGCTTGACTCCGCCACGGCGGGCCAGGCGGCGGATGGCGGGCTTGGTGATGCCCTGGATGTTGTCGCGCAGGACTTTGC
>PVIH01025504.1:0-20570 GCA_004025045.1 Sigmodon hispidus
AATCTCCCCAAGGACCCAGCAATACCACTTCTGGGTGTATACCCTAAAGAGGCACATTCACACTCCAAAGGTATTAGCTCAACTATGTTCATAGCAGCATTATTTGTAATAGCAAGAACCTGGAAACAACCTAGATGCCCCTCAACTGAAGAATGGATTAACAAACTGTGGTACATCTACACAATGGAATACTACTCAGTAGTAAGAAAAAATGATATCCTAAAATTCGCAGGCAAATGTATGGATTTGGAGAATACCCTCCTGAGTGAGGTATCACAATCTCAGAAAGATAAGCAGGGGATGTACTCGCTCATTAGTGGTCTCTAAACAAACAAACAAGAAAAAAAGCCAAGCATGCCCAAGCTGCAAACCACGACCACTGAACAGCTTGGGATCAGAAATAACCTGGACTGACCCTTCGGATCCCACTCCAACAATAGGAACACCTGACTCACTCTTGAGGGAGGGGGAACAAAACTGGATTTGCCAGGAGTGGAGACTGATCTAAGCATTATTGGGTCAGTGGGACCATAGGACTGTCTGCTCCCTGCCCAGGGAGGGGATAGGGAGTTGTGGAGAAGAAAAAATGACCTGATGTGGTGGGAGGGGGAAGGGTCCTTGAATAAGGATATACTGGGATGAAAAAGAAAAAATTCAGAGGAAAACCTGAACACAAAGTAAATATATGTGTAGTAATCTTATTTGCATTATCACTCTTGTTAAGTCATACTTATGATTTTTATCTTCTTCATAGTTATTGTAAACTTACCAGCATTTTAAATTCATTTTACTGTTTTTCTTGATAAATACAGAATAAATAAAGAAGGAAAAAAAAAAAAAGAAAGGTAGCTGAGCAAGCCATGGGGAGCAAGCCAGCAAGCAACTTCCCTAGGTGGCCTCTGCATCAGCTCCCATCTCTAGGATCCTACCCAGTTTGAGTTCCTCTCCTGACTTTCTTTGATGATGAATAGTGATATGGAAGTATAAGCCAAATAAACCTTTTCATCCCTAACTTAAAAAAACAAACAAACAAAAAACAAAAAAAAACTATGGGGCAGATGGGGCAGCCTTCCTTTTAGGAAAGCTTTAACCTCATCCTCAGTGACTCTTGCATAACTTTCCATCTGTGCAACTTCCAGAGGAAATCACAGAGTAGTGATGTTTGAACATATCCCATGATGTTCATGAGAGGGATGTGCCAATTTTTACCATTGCCATCAGTAGTATGGACCAAGATTTCCTTGGAGACATATTTTGGTGATGGCTATGACTGTATTATAAATTATGAATATTGCAAATAAGGTTTTCTACATGGATAACCTAGATTAAAATATATTAGTAGTAAATACATATTATTATTTAATGGTTTTATCACAACATTCCAAGATCTTTGAGGCCAGCTTGAATATACAAATTCATTGATTGATGGCTTTCCTTTATCTTGAAAATTTAATAAGCTATAAATTAAACTGTGCTATTGAACAACACCCCTGTCCAAAAGAGAAAGTAAATGATTGTTGTGTTATTTTTTTTTCTATGAACAAATGTGTACTCATCCTGGGTAGAGTGCTAGTGACCAGCCAAAGAATCCGACCTTCTTCCTCAAGCTATTACTTGATAACCCAATGAGCTTGATGGGCTTATTAATGGAAACATGTGTGAGAGGCTATTTACATGAGTATGTGTGACCCCCAAGTAGTTAACATTTTTCATGAGTCCCAGTCTAGCATGGAAGATCACCTCTCTGTGATCAAAATCTGTGTACGTCAGGTTCCCCGTTTTACTAACCTTTCACCATCATCTATGTGTTCTCCACCTCTGGAGGCCATGTGCAGGTAAAAAAGAATTACACTCAGCTGGGAGGGGACCCAAAGGGGTAAGTGTCTGTAAGAAGTCAAATGACCCTCCCAATCCCCTGCTTTTGTGCGGGAATGTCAATAGATTAACATTCTATTGACATAGATCTTGCCTGATCTTGGTATAGCCTCAAACGGGCAGTTACAGTGGCCCTTAGTAAGTTGCTAACAGTCATGTTATCATGCTTGGAAAACAATATTCTATTACAGTGGTTTGTATTGACCATAGGTAAGTTTTCGTCTGGAATGCTGAACTATGTGGATAAGACTATCCACATAAGAGGGTATTTTAAACAAAGAAACATATTTGAAGAAAAAATTTCCTTGTATGGCTTTGATACCTTATTTTGGTGGGGTATTATTTTCTAATAGTATTTGAGTTATTCAACAATTCTTTTATAGTACTATTATGTGACATATTGGGTTTTATTTTTATTGTGAGATTATCATTTTCTTTTAATGAGTGTATTAGTTCTTGGCTAAGATGCTACAGCATTAACATTGATATACATTTGTTTACAATAATGCTTAAATTTTGTGGGATTCATTTTTTTCCTGTCATTTTAATGGTTCACAAGAATACATATGGCAAGATAATATTTCATAAATGTTCTTTAATATATTCAAACTTCTTTCAGATGAACAATTTACTAACTCCTTCATTCCTCCACCCACCCATTCTGCTTTTTCTAATTTTTATTGAGTACTAATTTTATATCATGTCCAGAGCAAGGATTCCTGTCATGTCATCTAAAAGAAGCAAAGGCATTTGGTTAGTGGGTTAGCAAATTATCGAAAGTACATTTGTGTGGGCACAAAGAATGATAAAGAATTTGAGGTTAAAAAATAACTTTACTCTCATATGTATTTCAAGTTTCAGGTAGGCTACTGTGATGGTGTCCTAGCTTCATTCTGTGGCTGTGATGACATACCTGGACAAAAAAACTATTTAAGGGAGAAAGTTATTTTAGTAGCAATTATAGCTTATAGTGCATTATTTTTGTGAAAATCTGAAGCAGCTAGTCATATCACACTCAAAATCAAGAGCAGAGAGAGAAATGAATTGATATAGGCTCGCTCACTTGCTTGCTTACTTGTGCTCAGCATGATTTCTCTTATACAGTTTGTGTCTAAGGAATGGTGCTACCCACAGTCAGCTGGGGCTCCCGACATCAGTTAACTTAATTAAGACCATAAACAATTCCCCAAAGCCAACCCAATGTATAAATGCCATCAGAGAGACTCTCTTCCCAAGTGAGTCCAGTTCAAAATCATCACAGATGGTTAATCTCCATTATCTGATTGACACATCTGGGATTGACTGAAACATACCACTGAGTGGGTCTGTGAGGGCATCTTGGGAATGTTGAGGGAAAAGACCCTCTCCCAGGTTTTTAGGACAATGACCCAAGAAGAAAAAGCAACATTGCTTTTCTGCTTTCTTTTGCTTTTGCCAGTGAATGCATCTATCCTGCTGCTGCTGCTGCTGCCACCACCGCCGCTGCTGCCAGAACCATACTTTTCTGACATCAGACTCCAAGATCTTTGACTTTTCAATTTGGACTGGTGACTAGTGACTGTCCAGGAATCATTCAAACCATCTGCACCAGATTGGGACCACTGAAACATCCAGCTTTATGAATTGGGCAGCTACTGGCTCCTCAGCCTCTCTAGCATGCAGACTGCCATTGTTGAACTACCTGACCTCTATTGTGTAAGTCATTCTTGTGACTCCTCTTTTATGGTATATGTATTTATAATAACATACATATATATGTACATAAAAATATATAACACATAGACTATATCTATGACATGTCTACATATCGTGTGTGTGTGTGTGTGTGTGTGTGTGTATATATTCTCTCTCTTGTTCTTTCTTTTTCTCTAGTGAACCCTGAATAAAGCTCCCTTTCTGCAGTTCTTCACCTAGTTTTTTCCTCTTACATTTTTGTTATTTGAGAGTAGGTAGAACTTCAACTGAATGAATGAACCCAGAAGATGTTATGGTAAGTGAAATAAGACAGACTTAGAAAGCCAAGCATTGTATGACTTTATTTATGTATTGCATAGAAGATATTCAGTTTTACAGAAACAAAGAGTCAAATGGTAGCTACCAGTGGGTTGGAAATAGGAGAATGGGAAGATGCTGGTAAAAAGAATTTCAGTTAGAGAGAATGATGCAGTTTTTAACACACCAAACATCTCAGAGAAAAGAATGCAATTTTTATGATGCACTGCTCACCTTGTTAAATTTAAAGATGCAGGTAGAGGAAGGAAATATTTGTAAGTGGAGACATGAGAATAAATCCTGAAGTAGGACTACTTTGAGTGTGGGCAAGATAAAGTGAAACATGGCTTGGCGCTGGAGTCTCCCCTTTCTATTGAGGTAGAATAAGTATCATCTGTGATTTCTTTGGCCCAAGGTTTACAATGGTTCACTATTAAAAGGTGTGTGAGGCAATGGCTGAATGCTTGGCTTCCTTTCACCATGCAATTTTCTGTTGTACAGCAGTGATGCATCTGGTGATCTCCCCTGAGTGCATCCACACTTCCTGCATTGGCTGTCCTGCACCAAGGTGAAGTCCTGCTGTTGCTCAGCCACATCTCAGATGTAGTTGCTTCTGCTTGTAGAGACTAACATCAGCAGCCTGGAGAGCAGACAGAAAAGAGCTGCCAGCAGGAAATGAGTAGATATGATGCTGAATGATAGAAGGGAAGGAGAGGAGTAGATAATTGGGAAGATCTTTATGAATTACTTTGCTTTAGTGGTTCAAGGGAAATATTCTTATAATTTGGGATTATTGAAATTTACAAAATCTGTGTATCTTCAGTTAGATTCTCATATTCTTTACTCATGCTAAAAATTAGTATTTTGCTTTAGTGAGATTGTTATGTTTTATTTCTCCTGAAAGCATCATAGCCTAAAGCTATAGTAATATAGTTGAAATTATACTTTAACTATATTTTAAATGAATTTTATTAGCATGTGAAATATTATCTCTTTTTGGATTTAAATATCACTGTGTGCTGTACTGCAGCTCTGGAAATTTCAGTGCTTAGAGCACAGTTTCCAAGCTCAGAGCTTAGAGTATCAGTTGAACACTGAATTCTTAAAAGGTACACGTTGATTTAACCTATTTGTGAACTGCCAGGAAATGACAGAGACAGATTTCTGTTGAAGCTGAGTTTAGAGAATTGGTGTTTCCAAAAAATAAATAATAGGTAGATAAACAAAATAGGGCCAATGACATTGATATCCACTAACTTTTGCAAATACAGTGTGAGAGTTGAAGTGTAGGGTTAGAGTTAGCTGATGTAGTGAGGCTGGCAAGGGGGAGGGAAGAGCCAGTGTCCTTTCAACATCTACATTCCTGTCTCTTGATCAGCCAGAGCCTTTTCCATCAGGCCTCCATTCACCTCTTTCTAGGAATTCCTAGATGGGACAGAACGCAGACAAAAATAATCCTTTCTGTAAAGAGACATGTGTCCTCACTGTTTTGCCCCAGAAAAGAGCCTTCCAGGGTACAGTCTGTCATACCACGTGTGGAAAATTCAACCTACCCACCTTACAACAGTTGTCTGTACAGCAGAATGGCAGAATCCTATATGTAGTCTTGTGAGGTTTGTGGAAACTGAGTTAGAACCTTATCACTATGACACTATCCACAAATGAAGTTGTTTTTTCCAGCTGAATTCTTCTCTGTGAATATAGATTCAAGCTATCCTTTATAGCCAGAAGAAGCTTGGACAAACAGAATATCCATGTCCACAGTTTAATGTAGTTAAGTGCCTTGCATTTTATATAATCACCACAGAGCAGCTAAAGATCCATGCTCTAGATTATAAGGTCCTATTCTGTGCACAGAGGGGTAGGGAAGGATGGACTTGTGGGCGACACACACATACACACGTATATACACACTGTATATACATATGTATGTGTATGTATGTATATATGTATGTATGTATGTATGTATGTATGTACGTATGTATGTATGTATGTGAACCCAAGTGTTCAACTTCTTTTCTCACAAGTATAGAAATCCAGAGCTCACTGCTCTGAGGTAGGAGACAGATGAGACTATAGAGATATTACTTTACGTGTTCCAAGGCCCTGAGTAGTCTTGGGAATCCACAGGAAATGGCAAGAAATGTCAAGCTCTCCCACTGCAAGAAAGCAAATCCTGTGACGAATTAGACAGTAACCATCCATTCTTTCACACCCCCTTTCTATTACTCTCCATCATTCTTCCTTCCTTCCCCTCTTGACAGCCAGTCCTGATGGAGACATTTTCTCAACTGAGACAGTCCTGTGGATAAGTGCATAGGACACTAAGGGCTCAGAACCACCGTGAATGTGCCACCCCTGGCCAGGTAGTCCTGAGTTACGTAAAAAAGCAAGCTAGTACAGAGATCCTCCATGAGTTCTGCTTCAGTTCCTGTCTTGGCTTCCTCTGTGAGTGGACTGTAATCTGTAAATCAAACAAACCCTTTCCTTCCCAAGTTGCTTTTGGTCGTGTTATTTATCACAGCAACGGGAAGCAAACAAAGACACCAACAAAGCATATCTCTGATGTTTTGATGAGAATTTCTAGAGGTGGTTAACTAAAGCAGAAATCCTGCCCTGAATGGTGGCAGTGCCAGCCTATGAACAGAGATTCCAGATAAAAGACCCCTCTTCCTCTTACCGCCCAGGGAGCTTCTCCAGGGCGCTGTAACTCGCTCAGCCACACCCTCCCTACTGTGATTGGCTGAGACTCTGAAACCATGAGCCAATGAGCCTTCCCTTTCGGCTGTCTTGCCAAGTTATGTTGGCACAGAGATGAAAAACTAGTGTTTTTCCATTTCCCCCCTCTCTTCCATTTCTTCTTCTCTCCCACCTTTTCTCCACACAGAATTGACAAAGCTAGACATAAGCGATCAAAGAAAACCAGGGTGTGCACGTGTTTCGGTCTTTCAAACTATGTCCCTTTGACTAGCAACTTAAATGGAAGGTAAATTCTCCAAGGTTAGAACCTTGGCTTTTCAAACTCTGAGTCTCAGCTTGCCAGTGATTTGTGTTCAAACCTTACATATCATTAAGTTGTGTACAGATCTGTAACACTGGGAATTGAAGTAGAAAATGCCTGTGATTTTTAACCTTATCGCTTCAAAGGAGGTTTGTGTTAGAAAATGAAAAATGTGTAGGGCATTGACCAATTAGGTGAATGGGAACTTTGAGGGTTTAGCGAAAGAAAAGAACGCTTTATAAAACTTGGGAATGAGCATACTGGGCATTATCCAAGAAGCTTTCATAGCAGAAGTCTGTCTTCAAATGGTTATCTTGGCGTGCTTTTATTTATGGTCTCTAGTGAGTAGAAAACCTCTGAGCACAAAGAGAGTTATGAACCTGGTTAGGAAGATTATAAATGGATCTTGACAAGGTGGCTTAAAAGGAGACATTATGGCATCCAGGGGACAAGAATTTACATTTTGTTCTTAGACTGTGTAATTTACTTCAAAATCATCAAAGATATCAGCAGATAATATTTCTTAAGCTCCCCTAAGAGCCCGATATCTTAAGATCTGTTCAAAATCAAACACATAATCATACACAGTTAAGTCACCTTACCTTTGCATGTTTTTAATAACCTTGCTACAAAATGTCTCAAATAATTCCAAATACTAAGCTCAAAAAGTAATTTGGCAAATATGGGTTTCCGTGTTGATAGAAGTAGGAGTTATGGAACTTGTCAATTCTTAGGCTTGTAGGAGTCCAACCAACCAGTTGATTCACATTATGGAGAAGCAGTAGAGGAAAAAAAAAAGCTTCAACACACACTACCTACCTGGAGGAGAAAAATATTTGCCAAGACTTTATAGATGATATGTGAGAGAGATCATGAATACAATTGTGGCTAGTCAGTAATCCAGGAAGACTGAGTTAATGGGTTCTCGGGAAAGTATTCTCAGAGCCTATCTTTGGAGGGAAAACTGGGGGTTGGTATTAGTAATAACCCAAAAATAATTCTAAAAGGACCTCTCAAAACTGAGGAATGCAGGCTTACAAAAGAAACTAGGACATATAAGACAGTGAGCCTTAGAGCAATGTCCCCATCGTTTGCATCAAGGCTACACAAAACTGCACGGACTTAAAGGTTAACACTTCCAACTGGTCCAACACGGATATATATATATATATATATATATATATATATATATATATATATACACTAATACACGTTAAAACACATTGGATTCATTGAGCAAATTAGGCAGGGGCTTATCTCTTTCCTTCTTTCATAGTTGGGAAAACTGGAAGAAGCAGGTTCTGTGTGGGACACATCAGCCAGTAATAATCAACATGAGGAAGAGGCCACGAGCCTTAGGCTGTTGAGTGACCATATGATGACAGCCGCAGATACCCTGAGCAGCCCTGTAATTGGCTTTTTTTTTCAGCCAGCCAGCCCTCAAATCATGACATGGGGACTTATTATTAATTATGAATGCTCAGCCTTATCTCCTCACTGTCCCACTAGCTCTAATAACTTAATTTAACCTGTTTCTCTTCATCTACCATTTGGCTCAGGGCTTTTTACCTTTTTTTCATTCTGTATGTCCTGTTTTCCTTTGTGTCTGGCTGATTGTCCCTGAGCATTTCCCTTTTTCTTTTTCCCTAATTCTCCTTCTAGCCTAGATTCCTCCTGCTACTTATTCTCTCTGCCTTCCAGCCCCACTTGTTCATCTGCTGCCTGGATATTAGCTGTTCAGCTTTTATTAGACCAATCATGTGCCTTGGGCAGAGAAAGTAAAACAAATGCAGACATCTTTACATAGTTAAATAAATGCAGCATAAACAAATGTAACAGACCTTAACATAGTGGAACATTTATTCTGCAACGCAAACAGATGTAACACATCTTTACATAGTTAAACAAGTATTCTATTTCACAACACAGTCTCACTAACCAGAACACTGTGAACTTTTGCTTCCGGATTTCTTAACACTCTTTCATATTATCAGCAGCACAGCAGCATTTTCCAGGCAGAGTTGTAGATACAGCTCCTATGAACTTGCATAGAGGACACTGCAGAGCTGTGGTTTGAGAGAGATAGTTTATTTCCACCAGTACCTTTTCTTCAAACAGGCTTCCTCCTAACAAGGCAGAAGAATGTGGCTGGAGCCTAGGGCGGGGGTAACACACACATACATTATTCCCCAGGCTGCCCATTGCTTATAGGATAATTAGTTATTATTAAAAGAACTACAAGGAAAAGCCAGGAGAGATATTTAAATTAATACAAATGATATAGTCAATTGCAGAAAATTCAGAACCTTGAAGACAGATCTCAGTGCATGCTCATTAATCAGGGCCACAACCCTCCTGTATTTACATTTAGTGTGTCTCACAGGACATATCACTTGTTTCTCTGTGCCTGTCAGATTGGAGTTTTTCTCACCCAGGGTCACTTTGAAGGAAAAGGTGTTAGGATTTCTCCATGATGTCATTTGTGAGAGAACATTAACCTCAGAACTTAATTCATCTCTAGCAGTATATTTTCTTCTGAGGAGAGAAAAAAAAAAAATGTCTTTTTTGACTGGTGAGGAGAGAATGAGGTGGGGGAGGGTTGGGAGAGGGTCAGTGTCTGGCTTTGGGACAGCTGGATCACTGCTGCAAGTGTTGGGTGACTTTTGCTCCTGCCAAATATGCTTTCTCCAGTTGTCTCAGCCTTCAAAATGCTAATAGAATGCTCTTGCTTTCTGCTTGTATTGGCTGCAGTTCACATCAGCTAAAGTACTGCCAGCTGTTATACCAGATAACATTTGGAATTACCGTAGCTCAATACAATGAATGGTTCTCATAAAGTCCAGGAGGTGGTGGACCCAGTAGTCACAGAAAGGGAAGATGGTAAGAAGGTACCACTCTTGAACACACTGCCATTGAACTGCACTGGAGAAGGCACCACCATTATCAATATGTGACATCAGAGGTTACCCGGAGAGCAGACATGCAGTCTACTATGTAGTAAGAAAGAGGGTGCAGAACCCATACACTTCTTAAAATGCAGGTTTTGGAGATGATAGAAATCATTGCTTCACATTCTATAAATCAAAACTAGCTACAGGGATTTACAGTGATGTCAGGGTACTCGGTAATGGCATCTTGACTGGACGTATGTCCTCCAGATACACTACCACTCTTGTCCTCTGGAAAGGTAACTTCATTGTTGGGCATACACACTGCAGTGCTGTTGAGAGGCTATTTGGAACAAGCTCTAGAATTTGATTCTACACCTCGGTAGCAAAATGAATTTCTTATGAAGTGATGATGTTTCTATAGGAACCTTTTGTGGGGCTGTAGAAACTGAAGGTTTTATGAGGATGAGGCTAGAGCTGGAGAGATGGCTCAGCCATTAAAGGCTAGGCTTTCAACCAAAAATATAAGAGGGTGAGGCAAAAGTGATAACACACAAGTCTCTGGTCCCTTTGTGGCTGTTGAATACTGGCTTTCCTGGGGAGGCAGTTGAGTGACTTAATTGGGCCGTTTGCTTGCTCCTCAGACTATGTCTGGAGCAAACTCCTCAAATGGAAGAAGCACTCAGTAGCAAGGGAAATGGAAGGAATGTCAGGCAACAAAGTAGCAAACGTCCACTCAGCTTTTATAGCAAATGGCAATGCCAAAGGTAAAGCAAGCAACTTCTGTGTTCTGAAGATCACTAATCACCAAGCAACGGCTAGAAACCATGGCATTTCTTGTCAATACAGTGGATTTCTGGGATGTTAGAGAAAAGGATGGCTGCTTTTGTAATCTCTCCTGTATCCCTTTCTTAGTGCTGTTCTCTAGAAATGGATTCCCTGGCTACAGTTACTAATGAGCCCCCCTCACCCCGTCAAGGCTCTGTTTCTTGGTACCTAGTGCTGCAATGATGCTGTTGATAATGCCTTGGTCATTTGACAGACAGACAGGGAGACCACATCTATCTGTGCTTAGACATGGAGGGAACAGTGGGTATCTGTGTTGTACCCTGTAAACAGATTAAAGAGACAACACTGAACAGATAGAGATGTGAGCCAGAAACCAAACTTCCACTACCTCAAACTCATAGTCACCATGAAATCTGAGAATCTATAAATGTGCTTAGATATTATAGTTCACCTAAGGCCATTAAAAAGGGATTTCCTTGCATCTCTTGGCTACCTGCCTGTCCTCTCCTACTCCCCATTTATTCCTTGCCTATCCTTTGTCCCTTCTCTCTCTCTTTCCGCCTTTTCTTCACCTTTTCCCTTTCTTCTTTTCCATGTCTTCCCTTCTGCACTCCCCCCCCACTCTACATCTAAACCTTAGGCAGTAATAATGCCGATCTTGGATGTCAGAAGGAAAGGGTCATAGAAGGAGTGAGAGACTCTGTTCGCTAGTGCCTGGAACAGTGTTGGAAAGAGGAGTCCTGCTGTCCTCATTTGGAATGGGGTGGTCTGTTTTAGTAACGTGCATATATCTGTGTTAAGAAAGTGTTAGGTCAACAGATAGGGGTAGAAATATAATTTTATATATATATATACTTTTTATTTATATTATTTCAGTAACTCATGGAAACATATGGAGTTGGTGAAAGATCCCTGTTCCATGTAACATCAGCAAAACAAATGCAAAGATAGAAACATCTAAAAAATAAACCTTGACTTTTCATGATGGAGTGACTGTCAGGTTCTTTAGTCCATATTGGCATTGCTGATCTTTGGAGCACTGGTCTGGCTGATCTATTCTGGTCTTGTAAGGTTACCTGGTGGCTGGTAAGCTGGATGGTTGGGGAGCCTCAGCTGAGTAATACATATTTGCTCTTCCTGGTTTCTCATCATCTGTTGGTATCTTAGGGTTTCTATTGTGGTGAAGAAACATCGTGACCATGGCAAGTCTTATAAAGGGAAATATTTAACTGGGGCTGGTTTACAGTTTTAGAGTTTAGTCTATTATCTTCATGGTGAGAAGCATGGTAGCATGCAGGCAGACATGGTGCTGGAGAAGGAGCTGAGAGTTCTACATCTTAATGCATAGGTAGCAGAAGGAGACTGTGTGGCACATTGGGCATAGCTCGAACATATGAGACCTCAAAGGCTGCCCCCACAGTGACACACTTCCTTTAAGGCCACACCTCCTAACAGTAGCACTCCCTATGAGTCAAGCATTCCAACATATGAGTCTGTTGAAGCCATCTCTATTCAAAGCACTGCAAGTGGTTTAGCCTGATGTTTTTGTGAACCCTAGTGACAAAGCCACATAAGAAATGGGAAGTACATCCCAACTTGTCACTTGACACATGACAAGTGTCACATGTCCAAAGCAATTCATAGTACCAGTATAGATTCAATGGACAGAGAAAGTAAACTTTACCTAGAGAGATCACCTGTGAAGTCACATGACAGAGGACTGTCTACAGAAAGCAGAAGAATTTGAGACAGTTGCAGTGTTTATGAGGTTGTATTCTTCATGCCTGGCTTATAGTGATAGAAATGAATTCAGAGTCTCTTCTTAGTAGGGCTTGATTATAGTCTCTGTCGATTGAGCTTGCTTTCTATGAGGCATTCTCTCAATTAGCTTTTCCTTTTTCTAGATAACTCTAGTTTGGGCCAGTTGATTAAAAAAATTAACCAGTACAATCCAAGACTGGGAATGAAATGGAGAGAGAAATGGGGGAGGAGAGAGAGAGAGGGAGGGAGAGAGAAGGAGGAAATGATGATTGGCTTCCCATGGTTTATGGATTACTTTTATTGGCTAAGTGCTCAAAATTGATCCAGCTGGTTGTGTGGTGGGCAGGTGGAGTTATGCTGAAAAACTAAGCTATGCTTTCCATGAGACATGGATGGAATCAGTTCCATTTAAAAAACAGAGTAAGATTTGGGGGAATGACAAGCAAAGTGACCAGTGACTGCCTGTGAACACAGATGGGTCTGAAACAGAAGTCATTTGTCTGAAACCTTGCATCCTATTTTACAATGTTATATAACTTTTAATATAATGGAGACACACACTGGTATGCTGCCACTCAAGGGTGTAAGTAAAATAAATCCAGGGTAGATTATCCATTGATAGTCAGGGACTATGCTTGATCCATCCTTGTGTGTGTAAGGCACAAACTTACTGCTCATCATCTTCTCATTGGGTGCCTTTTAGTGGAGAAAGCACTAAAGAGGAATATGATGCAAGAGCTCTCTAAATTCAGCAAATTCCAATTTAGCAATTGTGTTTATTCATTCCGTTCTTGAAAGCCAAGCTTGATGTAACAAAGAGCATTTGTCAAGGGGATACTATTCAGAAGATTCCAGTCCCAGTTTACCAAATGGAAGGAGTAAAGAGAGACAGTGTGGCATTGAAAACAGTCACGGGGGATCACCAAAATCTCAGAGAGAGGAACCCATCTAGCAAACTGAGATTCCCTTTGACTTGTCAAGACACTCTCACTTGTGTTGGGTTCAAGTTCTTCATTTGACATTAGCACAGAGTTAGGTCTTATTATTGATATAAGACCCAAATCTGGTCTTTTCATTCTTAAGTAGCATGTGGATGAGACAGCACGCAGCCGGAAGGGATAACAAATATCATTCTTGACAGGGTATCTCGGTAAGAAAGGATGGTATTCGAGAGTAAGAATGCCAGGAGGACATTCCCCTCCGTGACATAACCTCTTAGTTACAACTTTAAAAAGTTTAAATAACTATTTTCGTATTTCATTTCTCAATTATCCATGGTAATGAGGAAGAAAGAAGATTGGGAAGGAGCACATAAAAAGGACAGATAATTGGAACCCACACATAATTCCCCAGCCTTATTACTTTATTTCATCCAGTAAATTTAAGCCTATCCCATCATCTTCCTGGAGTTTTCATCAGAATTACAAAGAACCGTCTGTGAACATTATTTTGAATTTTAGCTCTTTATTTCACAGTCATGTGGCTTTTAAAGGTACAGAGTGACCCCAAAGCAGCTCACTAGGAGGAAGGACACATGAGGATATGAACAGCACAGTGCTGCTCATTGAATCAGGAAAGGGTCAGCCAGGAGCTCTATACCAGTAAGTCTCAACCTCAGAAAGTGCATGGAATGGACCTGAAATTCTCAAATCATCCAGTCAGGGACTCGTAATAGGGGAGGATGGCAAAGACCAGAAAAGCTCCCAGATTTAAAACAAAACAAAACAACAACAATAACAGAAAGGATCAGCAGAACAAAATAAATCAACACAGAGACCAAGAAAAGATAATTAGGGTTGGCCCATGGCTCGGCAGGTAAAGATGTTTATCATCAAAACTTGGCCACCTGAGTTTGAAGGGGAGACTGATTCCCATAAATTGTCCTCTTATTTCTAAATGTACTCCCACACTCACATACACACACACACCACACACAAATGCACACACTATACATACCACACACACAAATACATATACACTATATACACACTGCACACATGATGCATATACACTATCCACGCTACACACAACACACATTATGCACACACCACATATACACATACCCACACAGTATACACACATATACTACACAGACACATACATTATATACACAATACATAACACACACACACACACACACATGCACACAATAAAGTTGTGAAAGAAAGAGAGCAATTAAATAAAGGCTGTGACAACAACATTATCTGCATCTATTTAGTATGTATCTGGGGATTAGAGACTTGTTACCACCACCACCACCGTCGGCAGCCTCCCACAGCCCATTGGACAGCCATTATCATATATCTTGCTTTCTTCCCGCGGGAGGTAAGCCATGTTACTAACTGCTGGGCTCCATGAGCTGGGAAGCAAGACTTGGAGCAGGAAATGGTCAGAGATGAGCCCCACCACTAGGAAAGCAGCCAGCAGGCTTCAGGTGTGGGTGGGGCAAAGGGGGTTGGTTGTCCTTAGAGACAGGAAATGAGGAAAGAGGAAGAGTGCCTCTGAGCAGAGCTTCTGATGTCATCACAACATGTGGTTTTAACTTCAAGGTGAGATTGCTTACTTCGCTAATTCAACAGCTTTGCGGAGCTGCGCTATTTTCTTTGAAACTTGTCTATTGGTTACTTTGGACATGATTGTATTAGAATGAACTAGATTTTGAAAATTCGGAGAACCGATTGTTACCAACTTGGCATTGAAGAATTTTGACAATAAATCCAAGAATTTACAACATACTTTTTGCAAGCCAAACAAGGTTACAGACACTGTGATGTGTAAAAAAAGACTTTTTTTTTTTTCTGTAAACAAGTTAATTTCAGCGAGATCTTTAAATTATATGACAATGGACTATATACAGAAATAAATTCAATACAAAAATAATAACCTGTGACCTCAGAATCTTCTCAGTTGGGCTTTCTAAGAACAGGAAATACATGCGCATTGGAGGAAAGGAGGGCAGGCAGGAAGTGAGGCTCAGAAGTTGCATTTACCCAGAGCCAATATGCTTTTTAATTAAATATTGCCTTGAGTGCCGTGGCATATGTGCTTCTCTGCTGAAACTTTTAAGAAACTTTTGTCAGTGTCTGAGTGAAGACCTCCTCAATGTTCTAATTGCTAGGTTTTTTGGGACACTCTGCTGCAACATACATTATGTGGGCAAACTGTCCTGTGTTGTTTGAGCTCACCCAGAAGCTAACTCTGGAAGTAGGGTTTGCCCCTCCCCCATTCCATTTTAGACCCGGGTGGATTTGTCTCCCGTGACTCCTTGCGTGGGGCTGTGCTTTCTGTTTTGACTCTCTGAGAGGGTGGGAAGAGAACAGCAAGAGTACACGAGTGAACACGTGTGGGACCCACTTCCTAACCTAGGTTACTATTGTTTTTCCGGTAATATAAAAATGTCCCCAATGGAACTGGGAAGGCAGGCACTCGGCTGTGTATAGACTACTCTGTTCTGTCCACAGCACCCAAATGGATGCTTCCGCAGATTGCCCCAGGACTTCCTTACTCAGTTTCTGCTGGATGTTTGTAAGCTTGGATTTGATGATGTTACATTTTGTTTTCTTTTAACTGAGATACCACAGTAGCCTCTGCTGGATATTGCAAATGCCTGATTTGATGATGCTTTGCTATTCACCATTGTTCTTTTATATTTTCCTTTACTTGCTATATACCTAATAAACCCGGTCATTCTAAACTGAAAGCATGGTGTAGCCAATCATTCTTTCGACCACACAGAGCAATCTGCTAGCCCTACAGCTGTAGAGATTACATTTGGAAACTGAGAGCAAGAGACAAATTCCTTTCTCTTTGTTAAAGGTCTATTTCAATCTGATTATTAGCTTCTTTTATCTCTCTACATTCACTAAGGAATCTTTAAGGAATTTACCTATCTTTCGGTAAACAGCCATGCTGTGAAAAGTAACATATAGCACATACTTTCCTTCCGGAAGGCATCTTAAAATTAAAGATGTGAACGAGAGCAATCATTACCGGATACTCAAGAAGGCATGTCTAATACACACTGGCTTGCAGAATCCATGTGAGGGAGGATAGAAAGATGCAAAATTATAAATGCTAGAAAGAAATGGAGTTTCTCACTCCAGGTTCTGGTACGAGCCTCTCACACGAAAATCAAGAAGCCTGAAGCAATTAACATTTGCTCTAAGTCTTTTTTTTTTTTTTTTTTTTTTTTTTTTCCAACTATAAACCTACAGTTTTCTAGAAATCTCACCAGAAACCCTATTTACAATAAAAGATGTGTCTTAAACCCCCATGCAATTCAGGTGGCTTCTGGTTTTACTTTATCAGATTGTAATTTCATCCAAGGCATCTCCAGAGCCATCCCATAATCTCACTTATCAGAGAAAGAGGGAGTGGGTTTCTTAGCAACTGTCTAAGGTGTAAGGAGAGCTACCAAATGGCATGCCTGTTTACTGCTGGCTCTTAACTGTGACTGTCTCTTAGAGATGCCCACACCTGTTCTTTGGGTGTATTTTTCTTTCTTCCCAGGCACCCTTCTTTCTTTTAACCCTCACGCTTCAAATCTGTCAAATCTCCTATAATAAATTCAGTTTAGCTTTATACGGAATTGTCCTAAAATTCTTTTCTGTGTCAAAGCTGCAAATCCCATGTTTGCTTGAGTGGAATTCTCTGAAAACCTACTTTAGTTTTTCCTTCCCCAGAGACAGTCCTGGGCTGTGTCTCTTTCCTGTAGTTAGTGCTACATAGATCTCAAACATGGAAGAGATAGGAATATAAAATCACTGCTACAACAACTGTGTGAATTCATGAATGATAATCTGCCAAAGGTTAGAGCAATGGCCCTTTCCTTTACTTCACAGCTGCCAGAAAAATGACTGGTCCTACCCAACAGAGTTAACTAGGTTGCATAAATTATTTTCATTATTTTAGTGTGTAGTTCAGGGATTGAAGCTAGAGTCTTGTGTATGCTCAGGAGTTGCTCCACCATGGAGCTTCACCTCCAAGACTATTTCTTGCCACAGTCTCCTTTGCACTTGCTCATGGGTGGTGGATTGATTGGAATGTACTGGAATATGTGGTGTGCATATGGTGTTAATCAACTCAGAATAGCATAAGAAAGCTAGAGAGCTGAGAATCTCAGCTGCAGATAACATGAGACCAATATCTTAAAGAAATATAATTTGGTTTTGGAAAATTTTATCTTCTTTCATTATGAACATGCCAACTGCCATTAAACCAAATTACTATAATAAGCATGATTGGAGATACCAGATACATCTAGTTTTCCAGATAGTGATTAAGGTCTAGACTGAAAATTCTTACTTAGTTTTTTTTTTTTTAAATCAGTAATATATAGATTGGTGAGTTGTTTAAATGAAGTCTTATTAAGTAGTGAATGATTACAGATTTTAAAACCATTCATTTTAAGAAATAAAACTATTGCTGTGATGTGAAATATTAGCATTTCTATCTTTCAGGCATATATATGAAAATTAATTTGTAGTTTTCAAGTTGATAAGTATTAATTGAGCACCTGCTACATTCCTGGAATTGTTTTAAACTTGCAGCATAGAATGATGTAAAATATATGATTTCTGTAAGTTTCCATATAGAGATAGGGCAGACTATTCCTAAAGCCAACAGTATAGTTCAGATAGTGATTTCAAACAGTGGCCTGGGATGATGTAGTCAAGGGAATTGCCTGTTGGGAGTTCTAACACCTGCCATGTACAGGGAAGGTCCTCATTCTGAGAAATGAATATTTAAGACAAGTTCATTAATATTTCCAGGAAGTATTTTCTGAGTAGAGTGTAATGTGTTGAAAGACTCAGAGGTAGGAACACTTTTAGTTGGTACAAGGAACAAAAGGAGAAGGTATTTGGTAAGCTAGCATGTAAGGGGCTTGCGGACAAGGCACTAATCTCAGACAGAGGGAATAATATTTGATACTCACTTATAACATATGGCTATGACTTTTATAGTGAGATCAGGAAATATGACATTCCTTTGTCTTCAGTACAATTCTTGTGTAGGTCTGTGATAGATATGTGAGAGTAATCAATTGTACTCTCCATGGCTGTATACTGGTGGAAATGAGGACTAGAAGGCAGAAGTCTTTGCATGGTGGTTATAATGATGAATCATGCGATCTAGGGTCATTTTCAAGACCTGGTGTTTAAATATCTTTTCTTTATCCAGTTGGTGAGGAAGAGATCTGTGACCTCGGATAATGAGAATGCTCAAGGACATTCTAAGATGCTCATTCATTGGACAGATGAGACTAATGGCAGTTTGTCTGATATACTCATATCCCAAAGCAGGAAGACATAGGTTGGATTCTGGAGTAGAACAAATGATCTGGGATTGTAGCAAGCAGACAATGAGGTTTCAAGATGGTGGCCATGACCATGATTATTGGGCTATGTGACTGGCTTGTAAAAACAATTTTGTAGATTCACAGAAACCAACTCATAGTCCTCAGAAAAACCAGGAGTTATTCATCTGCCTCACAATATTGAAGGCTGTTTGACTGGAGGGTTTAATCTGTAGGAGTAAAATCAGGAGGGGAACAATGGACTGAGGCCATTCAGAGGTCTCTGAGATGTAACCATATTATATTGAACCCTAACTTTAGGCCTTCATTGCAGCTAGAAAGTTGGGATAGAGGGTGTTAGAAGAATTTTTGGAATGGGACTAATCGGATATTGTTGTCAGAGAAAAATTCTGAAATTGTTATACCAGTTAGAAGTGGTCAAATGAGGGGCATGGCCTTGGCATGAAGAGAAATTGGTAGAGAATGCCGTATTATGATAGGTGACCTTGGAGACTCAGATTCAGGTGATGGCAGAATTGTGAAGCACATTGTGGTTCGTTTTAAACTTGTTTGATCATAGGAAAGTTATCAGGTCATGGTGAAGAAGGGATGAGGCTACTGGTTGAGTGTCCTCTCTTTGAAGGAGTTAAAAGGACAGTGTTGACTTCCAGCTAGGACAGACAGAGGTATGATCCCATCTGTGGCACCATGGTACAATGCCCAGTAGGTGGTGCAGGGACACGTTCATATTTTAGCATTCTGGGTCAGGGTTGCAGGATCACATTCAAACATGAACATTCCAGGGCACATTCATATATGCACATTCTGGCTCACAGTTGAAGGGGAACATTCATATATGCACATTTTAGGTCATGGTTACAGGAACACATTTATATATGTTCTGGCTCATGGTTGCAGGGGCATATTCATATAGGAACACTCCAGCTCTTAGTTGCTGGGTGCATTTGTATATGAATATTTTGGCTCACAGTTACTATACAAGTACTATAGTTCTTGCCTTTTTGAAAAATGAAATCAAGACTCCAGTCTTTAAAGATCCTAAGTTTCTGTTGAAAGTGAAAATAATTGAGAAGAAGATGGGAACATCAGTCATGTAGTGTGGAAGCAGACACGACAGTACCCTTGGTAAATTGTCACATGCAGATAGATGACACTTTAGTGTTTAATTGGAACCTTGAGCAGAAATATCTGCTGAAATGTTCTAGTTTTTGGACCTGAGGAAGTCATGAAGTGATAAATTGTGTTGCTTCAGCCATCAAGTTTGTGACAATTTGTTATTTGGTGATAGAAAAATGAGTGTGGAATGATAACTATACATTTCCTTGGGTTTCTTTTAAGGCACACATGACTCAACACATGTTACATGTTTACGACAGAGGCTGGCCTATCATAATAAACATGGTTATTAGTAGTTTCTAGACAGTGCAATTCAACTTCATGCAAAGCATTTATTATAGCCAAATCTTGGCTTTTCTATTCCCTGATGTGATTAACCTATGGTGATTTTTTTAGACTCAGAAACCTTTTCTGGAGTGTTCATTGATTTCTGAAAGGCCAAGCCACTGTTACATTTTGGGTGATGGTTCCCAGAGGTCAACTGTCTATTGTCAACATGGGCTCTTTGATGTCTTTCACAGAATTTGTAATTCTGAGACATTCTCTTCAGGCAACTCTGGTGGGTATGTATGGTGTTTATATTTTTGAGGTGGGGAGAAATTATTTTGGAGGAGAAAAAAGTAAGATACTTATAGTACTTACAGGCCTTTTTTTTTTTTTTTTTTTTTTTTTTTTTTTTTTTTTTTTTTTTTTTTTTTTTTTTTTTTTTTTTTTTTTTTTTTTTTTTTTTTTTTTTTTTTTTTTTTTTTTTTTTTTTTTTTTTTTTTTTTTTTTTTTTTTTTTTTTTTTTTTTTTTTTTTTTTTTTTTTTTTTTTTTTTTTTTTTTTTTTTT
>PVIH01025505.1:0-20517 GCA_004025045.1 Sigmodon hispidus
GGGGGAGGATCAGAGGAGGACAGATTAATACGGAGTAAACAAAATTAGTAAGACACAAGCTACAGTTCGTGTTTCTTCCAAAATTCATTCTAGAACTTATTTGCAGGTGCTTGGCTATGGAGCTGCAGGAACTTTTAAGAGGAGCTAAAGCCTTGAGGACTCTGCCCTGTGAACAGGGCTAGCAGCTTGATGGGAACTAGCCCCCTGCTTCTGTCTGTCCCAACATGTGAAGACACAGTGCTCAAGGTACCATCTTAGAAGCACAGTCTGGGCCTTCAGCAGACATGGTGAACCTGGCAGGCAGAGCCTTGATGGCAAATATCCCAGGCACTAGAATTGTGAGAGACAAATCTCTATTATTTATGAGTTGCCCATTTCATTGTATTTTGTGATAATAACAATAAAGAACTAACACTTTAATTTCCCCTTTTGGTCACCAAAAGACAAAAACCTTCAGCATGAGTTGAAGAGACATCATATGCTGTTTATGGAGAATCCACACACTTCTAGGTGGCTAAGGAACCACTGGAAAGTTCGAGTAGATGCTGATAGTCATGTAGACTAGACTCTGTACAGCTGAGTCTGGCATGTTTTATGAGAAAGGCTGTCCAGCTGTGGGTTTAGAAGATAATGTACACCTGAGGTCATGCTAAAGGAAATGAGCAAAGATGAATTTAGGGAACATCATTTTTCTTGAGTGGGGAAATAAGAGCAGTGGAAGGAAAAGCAATGGCCTCAGGCTGTGCCTTGCGGAGAAGGGATGGGATCCTGTGGGGGCAGTAGCTGATGGGCAGCTTCCTGGGAATGCTTCTGTCTGCTGTTCTCTTTATGATCCATGAAGGAATCTGTCCCTGTAGGCCCATTTGCAGCGGCTGCTTGGGAAACGTCAGCGCTTTTCAGGCACATTAGTTCTCTTCCTCTGAGGGCAGGAAAAGGCAACCGAGGCTTCTCTACCCTGATTACATTCTGCTTCAGATTCCTCCATTTCCAACAGGGGTTCAGTTTGCTTTGCCTGTCAGTCTTTAGGCCACATGTCCACGATGATCACTGCGCACCCTACTCTTCCCCAGATCCCAATGATGCTTCTGGCTTCCATGGATTCTTGGGATATTACAATGCAGACAGGAATAGGCCTTGAACAGTTTGGCAGCTTCTTTTAGCTACTATTTAACATGAATGTAGGGAAAGGCAAGCAAAATGATCTGATGGACTCTGATGTGTAGGATATTATTTCCCTTGGACACAAGGGAACACACAGAATTGATGCTGAAAACAAATCTGTTTGCTTTAGGTCTGTCTTTTCTTTGTTTGTGACACTGTGGCTGCTGCATAATGGGTATTTAATCCATGGTATTAAGTTAATGTCACTTAGAAAAATGAATTATAGCCACAAATTTTAATCATAACAGAAACATAACAAAGTTATCATGTGGTCTGATCTATAAATAAGAACTAAAATCTTTACTAAGATCAGTAAAGATGAAAATGAAATGTCCCTAGTTGGAATGAGCCAAGCCGTTAGGATTATTTTACCTTACTTATTTTCATAGTACTTGAGGATGTAAGTGGAAGGCTGCACTGTTGATGAGCTGACAACCTGAAGTGACCCATTGTTCTGCATCCACTTTCACATGTTCTCTCCTGCAGGCTGAGGTGCAGTGAGGCAGAGTGATGAAAGGTCTTAACACTAGACACAGGCAGAGGGAGAAGCTGGCTCACTGTAACAACTCAGAGTTTGCTGATGTTGGATGGCAGGTCATAGGAGGTGTGTTTTGAATGTAATGTAGATACTGACTGGCTGTGACAGCCTTTTCCTTTTCAACTGGATGGAGTTATCCTTACCCTAAGCGTCACCCATTCTATTCTCAGGTGCAATCAAGGGACAAGGTTCCTAGCACAAGGTCACAGTCATTTTTGCACATATGGTGGTTTGAATGAGAAATGTCCCTCAAAAGTCTCTGCTACTTGAACATTGTCCCCCAGGTAGCAGCACTGTTTGGAAAGGTTCAGGAGGGTGTGGCCTTGCTGTGGTAAGTATGTTCCTGGAGAGGGAATTGAGAGTTTGAAACCTTGCCCTGCTTCTAATTCTTTCTTTCTTTCTTTCTTTCTTTCTTTCTTTCTTTCTTTCTTCCTTCCTTCCTTTTTTTATTTCCAAAAGAAAGTATTTAATTGAGGACTTGCTTACAGTTTCAGAGGTTTAGTCCATTACCATTATGGCAGGCAGCTATGGAAAAGTTGCTGAAAGCCACATCCTGTTCCACAAGCAGAGAGAGAGGGAGGAGAGGAAAAGGAGGAGGGGGAAGAGAGGAGAGGGGAGGAGGATGAAGGGAGAAACTGTGTCTGCTGTGGGCTTATGAAACCTCAAAGCCCACTCTCAATGACACACTTTCTCCAACAAGACCGCATCTCCTAACCCTGCAGCTTTCAAACAATTCCATTCCCTGGTGACCAAACCTTCACATATATGAGTCTACAGGGTCCTTCTCATTCAAGCCATCATCACTGTTAATAGGCATTTGATGGTATAGGATTATTCACTCAAGTTTGAAGATCTGTGTATTTAAGACTGTGTGCAAGCATTTTTGCTGCTGGGATATTGAAACCAGCAATCTTCTGATATAATTTTTAACTTTTTTAAAAAGACTTTTTAAAATTTATAAAATAACATCTTTTTTTTTTAAATCCATGTATTTCCCTCCCTTCCCTCCCAGTCAGCCTTCAGCCTCCCTCCTCCCCATTCCCACGATCCCCTCTCCCAAAAGGGCAAAAAGTTTCAAGATGTGTCAGCTCAGCATCCACTCCAGGTAAGTCTGATTTCCTCATCCTAATATCAAGACTGGATTAGGTGTTCCTCTGGAGGGAATGGGCTCCAAGGTGCCAGCCCATGCACAGAAACACAGTCTGAACCCTCCCCTTGCGGCTCCACATATTGTCCATGCCAGTAGACAGTTGACTATCCTTGGTGGGCCTGGCTCCTTTTCCCCATTGTGCCCAAGTGGCTGTTCTTGATTCAGTGATCTCCCCAGAGCTCCAGCCACCTATTACTGTGGGAATTTTCCTCATAGTCCCTATACCCTTACTCATATAGACTCTCCTCTCCTGCTATCAGCTGGACCAGGAGCTCAGCCTACTGCTCAGCCATGTATCTCTTCCTCTATCTCTATTCATTGTTGGATGTAAGTTGTGTGATGACACTTACGGTGGTTATTCATTTGATTATAGGGAAAGTACTGTCTAGGCACCACCTTCACTATTGGTTGGAGACATAGCCAAGGATATCTTGTGAGTTCTTAGAGGTTTCCCTAGCATCCAGTCTCTTTCCAACCCCACACTGGCTTCCTCTATTAAGATCTCCATCTCGTTTTTTTTCTCCGTCTTTGTTGCTCCTCTCACTCAATCATCTCCTCTCATGATTTGTTCCCACCTCTTCTTGGTTGCAACCCTTTATGCTCCCAATTAGCTAAGGAGATCTTCTCTATTTTCTCTTCCTAGGGTAAGTTCCTTCTGATCCCAAGCATTTCAGGGGTTGTGGTTTACAGATTGAGTATTCTTTGCGTTTTGTCTAAAGTCACTTATGAGTGAGTAAGTCTTGTGCTTATCTTGCTGGGCTTGTGATACTTCACTCAGGTCGATATTCTCCAAATCCATTTATTTGCCTGCAAATTTTGGGATGTCTTTTTTTTTTTTTTTTTTTTTTTTTTTTTTTAAGAAACTGCTGAGTAGTATTCCATTGTGTAGATATACCATAATTTGTTAATCCATTCTTCAGCTCAGGGGCATCTAGGTTGTTTCCAGGTTCTTGCTATTACGAATAATGCTGCTATGAACATAGTCGAGCTATTGCCTTTGGACTATGAATGTGCATCCTTTGGGTATAGGCCCAATAGTCGTATTGCTGGATTCTTGGGAAGACTGATTCCCAGTTTTCTGAGGAACTGCAATACTGCATTCCTGAAGGGCTGTACAAGTTAACACTCCCACCAACAATAGATGAGTGTTTTCCTTTCTCTGCATCTTGTCCAGCATAGGCTGTCATTTGTGTCATCTGTCACCTTAGCCAATCTGACAGGTGTCAGGTGGTATCTTAAAGTTGTTTTGATTTGCATTTCTCTGATGGCTAAAGATATTGAGCAACTTTTCAGGTGCCTTTCAGGCATTTGTAATTCTTCTGAGAATTTCCTTTTTAGTTTTGAATCCCATTTTTTAATTGTGTTATTAAGGGTTTTGGGCTCTAGTTTCTTGAGTTCTCTATATATTTTAGAGATAAAGATCTTTTCCCATTCTGTAGGCTGTTGTTTTGTCTTATTGACTGTGTCCTTGGCTTTACAGAAGCTTCTCAGTTTCAGAAGGTCCCACTTATTAATTGTTGTTCTTAGTGTCTATGTTACTGGTGTTATATTTAGGAATATAATGTTTTTGGATTTGGTTTGCCAGAATTTTATTGAATATTTTTGCATCAATATTCATGAGAGAGACTAGTCTATAATTCTCTTTCTTTGTTGCATCTTTGAATGGCTTGGGTATCAAGGTGATTGTGGCTTTATAAAAAGAGTTTGGCAGTATTCTTTCAGTTCCTATTATACAGAACAGTTTGAGGATTATGGGTATTAGTTCTTTGAATGTCTGGCAGAATTCTGCACTGAAATCATCTGGTCCTGGGCTTTTTTTATTTGAGAGACATTTAGTAATAGCTTCAATTTCCTTTGGGGTTATAGGTCTGTGTAGGTAATTTATCTGATCATAATTTAATTTTGGTAAGTGGTACCTGTCCAGAAAACTGTCTATTTCTTCTAGGTTTTCCATTATAGTAGAGTATAGATTTTCAAAGTATGACCTGTTAATTCTCTGGATTTCCTGGGTGTCTGTTATTATGTCCCCCTTTTCATTTCTGATTTTGTTGATTTAGATACTCTTTCTCTGCTTTTTGGTTAGTTTGGATAAGGGTTTAATCTGTCTTGTTAACTTTCTCAAAGAATCAACTCTTTGATTCACTGATTCTTTGTGCTGTTCTCTTTTTTTTATTGTATTGATTCAGCTCTGAGTTATCTGTACAGTTAAGTCTCTTGTGTGAGATTTCTCTAGGTTTTACATATAGGCATCTAATGTTCTGAGTTTTTCTCTTAATGCTACTTTCATTGTGTCCCATAAGTTTGGGTATGTTGTGGATTCATTTTCATTAAATTCTAGGAAGTCTTTGATTTCTTTTTTAACTTCTTCCTCGACCCAAATGTAGTTCAGTTGAGAGATGTTTAGTTTCCATGAGTTTGTAGGGTTTCTGTGATTCTTCTTGTTGAACTCTAACTTTAAACCATGGTGATCTAATATGATACAAGGAGTTATTCCCATTTTTTATATGGATTGACATTTTCTTTATGACCGAGTATGTGGTAAATTTTAGAGAAGATTCCATGTGGTGCTGAGAAATATGTATATTCCTTTGTGTTTGGATGAAAGTTTTGGTATGTATCTATTAAGTTCATTTGTGTCATAACCTCTGTTAGAATCCTTATCTCTCCATTGAGTTTCTGCCTGGTTGACCTACCCAAGGGTGAAAGTGGGGTATTTATAGTTGTGATGTTTGATATGAGGTATAAGCTTTAGTTGTGTTTTTTTTTTCTTTTTCTTTTCTTTTTTTTTTCTTTTTTTTTTTTTTTACATATGTAAGGGTCCCTTGTGTTGGGGGCATAAATCTTCAGGATTAAAATTTTGTCTTGGTGGATTTTTCCTGAGATGAGTAAGTAATGTTCATCCTGGTCTCTTTTAATTGATTTTAGTGCAAAGTGTATTTTGTTAAATATTAGGATATCTACACCAACTTATTTCTTGGAGCCATTTGATTGGAAAGTTTTTTCCCAACTCTACTCTGAGCCTATGTCTGTCTTTAAGGTTGAGATGTGTTTCTTGTATGCAGCAGAAGGATGGCTTCTGTTTTTGTATCCATCATGTTAGGGTGTGTCTTTCTATTAGGTGAATTGAGTCCATTGATTTTAAGGGATATTAATGACCAATGATTGTTATTTCCTGTTCTTTATGATGGTAGCTTGAGTGTGTTTCCCTTTCTTGTTATTTTCTTCTGTGGGATTATTGAATGTTAGTGGTTTCATGGGTGATCTGGATTCCTTAGGTTGGAGTTTTCCCTCTAGTGCTTTCTGCAGGACCAGATTTGTGCTTGAGGATGAGGACATCAGTTCTCAGCCTCTGCTCCAGCCACTATGCTGCCTCTTGCTACCACACCTCCCAACCATGATGGACTCTGACTCTCTGAAGCTATAGGCCAACATAAACTCTTGTTTCTACAAGTGCTTGGTCATAATGTTGTATACAGAAACAGGAAAGAAAAGTAGGGCAAATGCCACAGGTGGCACAATAGCAGACTGAAGTCACTTGCTTTATGATCCTTTGACACATTGCCTGCTTCTCAGGTCACTAAGAACAGTGTTATTACACTTGTTCATTGCTTACATGTGACATTAGACTATTTTGTTTATCTTGTTAGTGTACCATCCTGGGACATGGACGAACCAACTATTAGTTGAAAACATCACCCTCATAAAGGAAATAATAGTTAAAGAAACACTTCAGGTTTCTGGGCAAATTCAGGGTCCATAGATATGGAGAGTCCCAAACTGGTGATTACTGCCTCTGTTGGAGATTACTAATTCTTTAAGAAACTTGGCTCATGCCAATCTTTTTTGGTACAATTTAGTTAAGCTGGCCACACTTTTTACTGTATTCTGAGCAGTGTTTCTGCTTGGAGGATTCTTACATTATCCATTACATTCTCAATTCTCAAGCTGAATTGGCTGCAAAAATAATATTTTACCATTAGGTGGCGATGTCTGACATAAAATGTATTCAATAACAGTGGAACCATTTCAATGTATTTTTAAAAGTATTAATTTGATAGTATAAGACATTAAGTCTGAGAAAATTTTACATGTATTTTTTCCTGTAGATAAGGAAACATAGAGAATAATTAGAGAAATCTTCAATTTCAATTTAAAGGAAACAACATTTCTAAGTTTATTTTATTTTCAGGGGAAATTGCAAAAGAAAATCTCAACCTTTTAGATTCTGTTTTCTTTGACTTATTTCTGACTTACATTTTCTAAATTGCATTTGTATTTGTCTTTACTACTCTGTGCTTTGTTCAAATTGTGCTCCTTGCCATTCATG
Organism: Sigmodon hispidus; assembly: GCA_004025045.1. NCBI lineage: Eukaryota > Metazoa > Chordata > Mammalia > Rodentia > Cricetidae > Sigmodon > Sigmodon hispidus. Next base: position 7,177 of record PVIH01025505.1, read on the forward strand.
GGATATTCGTTTATTTTGTGTACTGTTTTGTTCATTAGGAATGTTCTTGCTTCAGCCTCTGGCTTCACCTTGTCAAAATCTACTTGCTGCCATAGAAAAGCTCAGGACTCAGCCCACTGCAAAACCTTTCTTAATCATCTCAGATTGAAGCCTTATTCATACCTCTGAATTCTGCCTCTGTCCACCACTGCATTGTATTTCCACTACAGTGTTACATGAGCATTAGCTTAAATATTTATTCCTATTTTGTCATAAAAGTAAGAGCTGTGATAAAATAACCAAAAGCCTAAGCACTAATGATTATAGTAAAGAAAACAAATGAATCACATAAAAATGGATATGAGATGATTTCATTGTAATTGATTTTTGAAGAATTGCTATTTTACTGGAGACTGGAAATTGACCATGCAATGATAATTAAAAGCAATGATGAATGGCAGCCTATCAATGTGTGATGAAATGTTTCCTGCACAATGGTGTGAAGAGCTGATCAGTACAATTGATTTTTTGGCCATAATAATTGATGAGAGGATAGAGTAAACAGCTCATCAATGCCTCTACAGCTCTATTTAGTGCATAATAAGAATACAGCTAAAAATACAATATCTGTCTTATAATCGATTCCTTTTTCTAGAAAATGTTTCCTTTTTCTACTGCATTGATGATAAAAAGAAAACAATGAGAGACTGATGCTTAAGGGCTGTCTTCATTTCCTTTTTATTTTTTAAGATTTATTTATTTATTTTATATATATACAATGCTCTCCCTGCATATATGCCTCCATGCCAAAAGAGGGCACCAGATCTCACTATAGATGGTTGTGAGCCACCATGTAGTTACAGGGAATTGAACTCAAGGTCCTCTGGAAGAGGAGTCAGTGCTTTTAATCCCTGAACCATCTCTCCAACACCCTTAATTTTATTTTCTGTTGCTGTGATAAAATACCCTGACAAAACTAACTCAGAGCAGTAAAGTTTATTACAACCCCAAATTCCAAGTACTGTCCATTGTTGCAGGAAGGCCAAGGGGGGAGAGGAACTGAGAAGCAACCGTTCGCACTGCATCCAGGATCAGAAAAAGTGAATGAAATAAATACATACACGCTGTACTTACTTCCTGCTCTCAGTTTACAGCTGAGGAACCAAATCATGGGAATGGTATTAGCCACAGTGGCCTGATTCCTCCTGCCTCAGTTAACATAACTAAGAGCGACGACATACATGCCCCAAGTGAATCAACCTAGACAGTCCCTCAATAAGACCCTGTTCCCACATGATTCTAGAGTGTGGTAAGTTGAGAACTAAAAGGAGCCACCACAGGGAAGATGCTGAAGGTCTACCAAGGTAGAAATGAAGAAGATTGGATTCGGACTCAGGCTTAGCTACCCTGTGTCTCAGATAAGTGAAGATCACATTTATTTCTTTGTCATTTGTTCTTGACATCATTGTTGGTAACCTGTCTGCCGCTCTTTTTGTTTTTGAAAATGTGGCTATTTCAGTCATAATTTTTAGAGCAATCCAGTTGAAATTTTGATAATATGCCTCAGCAAGGAAAGCTTCTACAAATCACAGCAAGCCGAATGCTGCAGTAACACCTGCCTCTAGTCACTCATTAGATTCACTCCCAAACTCCTACAGCATGAAACAAACTGGCTGCTGTTTTAATTTTAAAAGTTATAAGAAATCACTTATAGAATTGGAGTAGCTGTATACTTTATTTGACAAAATTATGCAGGGAAATTTATTAATTATTCACACATTTGATATTGCTTTAAACTTTTATGTCTAATATGTTTCTCCTTAGAGTTCTTCCTAATTCTGATCTAATGCCCCTTCAGAAGCATAAACACACAGAATTTCTACCATGTCACCTAGTCCCCAGTTCCTTATCTAGCCTCTCAGTTTTTCAAGAAAGCACAGACAAGCAGAGGCCCCATGGAACTGATTCTCTGATTTGGTGCTGTCTGGGATTTGGACTTGTCTCTGCTATGGGGATCTATGTGCTCCACACCAATGGCTCATCCACATTCTTTGTCTTCTCCAGACTCTATCAAAGTTTTTACTGATATGATTAAACCTATTCCTTTGTTCTCAACCAGAACCAAGAGAAAAATCTATAAGATTTGTATAAACCACAGTCTGGAGCTCTTTTAATGTCAATTTTTGATTGTCAACAAGCCAGATAGTAAGTGATTGTAAAACAGTCTCTTTGGAGGCAAACTTCTAATGAGATAGACCTATGAAGATGTCCCATGTCTCTTGCACTTGTGAGAGAGTGTTGCTGGGAAAATTAGGAAGGGGTTTTCCGTGAGGCAGACTGTGAGGACAGAGCTCTGTGTGTGGGAGGAACAGTGCCACTACTGACTCCATTCCTACAGAAGCTGCAGAGGGCTACTCAGGAGGAGTATCCATTGTGTCTTCCAATGACAAGTGCCTGTCAGGGAGAACTGGAACAACTGTAGACCAGGCAGCAGAGTATTGCTGTCAACTGATGACTCTACAAACAGGGAGAACAGAATGGAAAGCACAGCAGCACACATGTTCAGAAGTCTTCACAAATGTATGTTCCATAGTCTCATCACATTTCAGGGATGTGGGGACCACTGGCTCTGCAGAAGCAGAGTACAGCCAGGACCCAGGTGTGACTTCAGAAAACATTTTTTTTCAATGCAGAAGAAATAAATATGAGAACAAATACTTAGCTCTATGTTTAGCACAGAAAGAATAGAAAAAAATCGTGTAACATCTTAAAATGACTCTTGCACACACTCATACAGGACAATACTCTCCAAAAGGGCAACACAGTGATATTGAACAATAAAGTGTATCATGGCAGTGATCAATTATAGTTCATAGAATTGAATAAATATGATGAATCTACATATAAAGAGTCAATAAATGAAGAACATTATTTAAATTTAGAATTAATGATGTGTTTGTTGGTGGTGGTACATGCCTTTAATCTCAGCAATCTGGAAGCAAAAGAAGGTAGGTCTCTGTGAGTTCAAGGCCAGCCCTGGTCTATAGAGTGAGTTCCAGAACAGCTAGGGCCGTAACACAATGAAACAATGTCTCAAACAAAGAAAACATCAAATAAAATTGTGAAAACAACTGTAAGACAAACAGAAAAATAGCAATTGTTGCAGACAGGAGTCATTCCCAGTGCTACAATTCCTAGGTAAAGGTCTGAAAAGATGAAGACAGAGAAAATGTGAAAGGAAAATGTATGATGGGAAATCAGGACATATGGGTTGTTTCAAAGTATCTTTCAAGCAGATTTTAGTTACAGTGTAGAAATGCTGACTTTATGAAAGACTATCTCAGCATCTTCAATACTTCAATTGTTCATTTGACAATGCTTTAATTGTTCATTTAGTTGTTGGGTACATAGACATAAGGATTCATCAGATGAAGAATTATAGAATTTTCTCTAGTTATATTTCAACTCAGAAGTTTATACTAAGCAAGAAAAAAGAAAACACTAAAATAATTGGGTAATATGACTGGTATCATATTTAGCACATCAGAAGCATGCTTGAAAGACAGAGATAGAGAGAGAGAGAGAGATTCTGTTTCTAGTTGCTCATTAAAAGAACTGTATGGCAAGTATGGCGGCACACTAGCGCATTTGAGGAAGGAAGAGATAACAAGTTGGAGGTCATCCTGGGTTAGGAATGAGATCATCTCATGATGATAATAATAGTAATAATAATAAAGTAAATGAAGGTTAATTCTGCTTGCCATAGGTCTGATGTTAACACTAGGTCTATAGAAACTAGCACATGAACCATATGAACATTGAGAGAGACTGGGTACAACCATATTCAGTCAAATGTCTGTGAAAAAACTGGCTCCAGAACTAGAGGTATGTTGTGCAGAAACAATGGGAGGGCAAGCCCTTCCATTTGTCAGTCCTCAAACATGGTTAAAATATTTCTTTGAGTTTGTATAAGCAAAGAGAGAATGCATTCACCAAGAACCTTAAAAAAAATTTCCGTAACCCGAGTGATAGGAGCAAACTACTGTTAATATGAGTCAAGAGTCACCATAGTAAAAGATGATCATCCAAAATTCACCTGCTTTGAGTTTTTAAAGGCCAAAACAAACAAATGAACAGGCAGACAAATGGATTCCTGTGGATTAAAGGAAGAGTTGATCAAAATTGAACAGGAATGGCCAATGTTAAGGAAAGAAACCATAAAAAATTAAAACCTCAATTCAGAATTAAGAAGAATATTGAGAATATTAATGTAGAATATTTTATATAAAGAAAAAAAGAAAAATTATAAGAAAGTGATGGATATGGGATAGAATATGAAACTGTGAATAATTGCTACCCTTCAGAGTAAGACTAGATGAAGACAGAAACTATAAGTGTGTAATCAAGCACATAAAGGAGTTCTGAAACTGAAATAAAAATATACATAATTACAGACCAAAGAAAACGTTCCTCACAAGGTGGATAAAAGGAGGGTCCTTAAGATTATACTGGTGAAACTTTAATGTTTAGTATTAAAAAACTTTAAAGTTTTTAAGTTTACTTGCATGGACATACACAGACACACACACACAAACAGACACACAGGCAGACAAACAACATACAGACAGACAGACACACACTAGATCATCCCTTAACAACCATAGGGAAGACACTGGTAACAGACACATGCAGAGAGTAGGGCCCAGGTGACTTGTGGATTGATGTTCAGTGGAATATAAGATGGAAAACAGAAAATGGCATGAAAACTAAGCCAATGATGTTGGGTAATATCATTAGAAAAAAGAACAGTTCAAATATGATTTTGAGGAAAGTTGGTGATGATTCGTAAAACTGGCTCCTCATTCTTGAACTCACCAAATAACATGCATAGACACAAAGCATCTCATTAGAGTGTAAAGGAGACTTAAATCTAAATGCTATCAGAGAATACCTCATGTTCACTGAAGCTACAGTAGATTGTAATATTGTTTCTACTGTTTGTGCACTTTTTATAAACAGGAAATAGCCACTAAATGCAAATCAATCAAGGGAAAAGCAGGTAATTTGTTCTATCCATAGAAAGAAAATGGCAGAGCCAGACTACTGCTGAAATAGCTAGGCTTGTTTACTTACTGCATCTGTGGATAATTATGGACATCGAAAAGGAATAAAGCAAGAAAATCTCTGTATTTGTTTCAACGTTGTAATAATATTGACAATACTTCAAGTTTCTCTGTTGTTTATGAAGCCATAAAATCTTTTTATGGCCATTAGAACTACGTCATGTAAAGCTTGTGGATTTTCACAAAGCCAGGCCTATTATCTTAAGGGGGGCACTGTAGTGATCAGTCTTCTGACTGTATTGGATTGTGGGGGTGATATATAAGAGATTCAGGCAAAGATAGACTATAGGGGCCAGAGGTTGACTCTGATCTTAAGTTTAATCTTCTGAACTGAGTGGTACCTCAATATGTTTCCAAAAATGATTTTTATTTAGAGCTCTTAGAACTAAATGGCTAAGAACAAAAACAACAAACACACCAAACATCTTAACTCCAAATATCTCAACTACGTAATTCTATACAATTAAGTGACTTGTTTGTGTTGACTTGTTTGTGTCTGATTGCTGAGCTCACATTGTCAGCTGTCTAGATTTTGTCACTCAGTAGATAAAAGAGAAAGAGAAAATATAAGTAAGTCTATGAAAGGCAGAGAAGTGTAGGTTCACTGCAAGTCCTACATAAGAGCGGATTGGTCAGCAGCCTCACAACCCATGTAGTTTTCTTGTTTTGGTTTTTTTCTGTTGAGTTTGCAACATAAGAAAAAAAAACACTAACAATTCCAAGCAATACCAAGAAAATGAATAAAATTATTTTCTTTTACTTTAAGGAAGATAGAGTATAATTGTACCTTTACCAAGATCTCTCTCTGATTCATAGTATCTTTAGACTTGAATCATTATTTTTCTTTGAATAGCCCATGTCATGAAGAGCAGAAATTTTAGAAAGAAAACAAATAAGTATATTAATGAAGTGATACATAATGAATAGGGTATAACTGAACACCAATGTTAGATTGATATTTGGCAATGTAGAGAAACTAGTTATGGCTATTTCTTGTCTCAGGCTGAATCAAGACATATTACTGATGGACTATTTATAAGTATAGTGATATGTTATTAGGAGACATTTTATTGCTATATTCTTTTAGCAGAAATATAGTATTAGGTTTTCCCTAGCCTGTTATCTAGCCTCAGGTCCTTGGCCATTAGCAGTGTTAGGTATGGGTTCCATCTCATGGAGTGAGTCTTAAATCCAGCAATTTTTTTAATTGGTTGGCTATTTTTATATCCATTTTTGCTATTATTGCATCAGTATATTTTGCAGGCAGATAGATATCTTCTTAGGTCATAGAATTTGTAGCTGGGAGATATTAAGTGTTACTTAATGACTGCTGGGAAAAGAAAAGTAAATTTTCTCCAATGAAATGTCACTGGGTATATCTATCACACATCATGGCAGACTCCATACCCAGGTGTTTTGTTGTTTCTTTTTTTTATCTGTGGGGTCTACCACCTAGTTCCCAAATAAATACATGGAAACTTATTCTTATAAATGCCTGGCCTTAGCTTGACTTGTTTCTAGCCTTTTTTTTTTTTTAACTTAAATTGTTCCATCTCTCTTTAATTATATTTTGCCTCTTGGCTCTTTATTTTTATTTATTCTATATATCTTTCTTAATTCATGACCAGCTATGTGACCTAACCCTAACCTTAACCCTAACCCTGACATCTTCTTCTCCTCCTATTCTTGATCCTTTCTCTTCTTTCAACCATGGATTTCTTCTTTTATTTATTCTCTCCACCTGGCAGTTCCAACTATTTTTCTACTACCTAGCTATTGGCCATTAAGCTCTTTATTAGACCAATCAGGTGTTTTTGGAAGGCAAAGTAATACAGTTTCACAGAGTTAAGCAAATGTAACATAAAAGTCAGCAACACATCTTTTGCATCATTAATTAAATTATTTCACAGCACAAATGGATGTAACATATCTTAAACTAATACCACAACACTAAGGAGTGGTTGACTAATGCAAAATTAACTCCATTTGTGTCTTTTGAGCTTTTTGTTTAATTTTGACATTTTTTTCTATTATTTTTGTTTGTTTAGTTGGAGAGGAGAAAATATGAATTTGGGTGAGCAGAGAGGAAGGATCAGGAAAGAGTTGAGGAGGAAAAAGAATGGGGTCAAAGTACAATGTATGAAAAAATAAAAAAAATGTTTAAATAAAAAAGGACAAAAAGGACATTTGTTAAGTTTACTTGTTAAACACAGTTTGATCTTTCCATGCTTCTCACTTGCTTTGTGACCAGTTTCCTACTGTAGGCCCTGAACTACATTCTACTTCATGTTGGCATACATCTTCATGGGCCAATAAAAGCTACTGTGTGTTGTATAAAGTTTCTGGCCCAAACTAGTCCCAAGATCTGGACCAGCAATCCCATAGAATCACACAGATGCTTATATTGATTTTATGCTGATTGATTTAGGGCCTAGGCATATAACTTTCTAGCTTTTTACTCTTAAACTAACCCATGATTCTTAATTTTATTCAGCCATGCAGGCTCAGTACCTTTTCTTAGAGAAGAATTTCAACTTCTTTCCTCTGCATCTGCTGGTGTCTCTCTGGCTTCTCTGCTCTGCTCTGCCTGTTCCTAGAGTTTTCTTAGTCTGCTAACCCCACCCACACTTCCTGTCTGCCTTCTGCCAATTGATGCTTTTATTAAACTAGTATTTACAATGTAGCAACATAATCCCACTACAACAGTGTCAGTGGCCTTGGACAGAAGAAAAATGTGAAGTTATATATGTTGAAGATTTGTCTAAAAATCATTGCCTCTTTTGCTTCTGCCTCCCACTCCAAGCTATTTATACTTTGCTAAACTGAGGAATAACTGTACCCAAGCTTGATCTCAACTGCAAGAAAGTTCTTGTAAATAGAACTGATGGGGATTTCCTTCTTTGTGGGCTGGTTAAAAATTTGTGTGGGGCTTACTATAGATCCTTGGGATAAGAATCAGCAAGCAGGAACTATGGAGAAAAGATTGGCTCAAAGAGGGGTGTGCCCACTGTACTTCACCTAGACTTAAAAGAAGAGGGCTTGGTGCTCAATTTGTACAGATAAAGTAAATGTTCCAGTCCATTGACAGGCCAAGTGAACACAAAGCAGACTAAGCATAGAAGATAAGGTAGACATGAGTTCTGAAGAGTTACCAATGGCAACAATAAAATGGCAGTGCTCTTAAGGTCTCAACAGTAGAAGAGTGAGTCAGTATGCACAGGATGTAGGCTTGGTAAATTAGCCAAAAACAGGTAGCTTATTCATGCATGCACACAAAATCCAGAGCACTCAAGGAGAACCAAGTATAGCACAAATAAAACTTTGTGTAATTAAAAAATCATTATTTCTTAAATCCATTATTAAATGAACTCAGTGGTTAATTTGATTGAAGAGAAAGTCCCCATTTGAGGCAGAAATGTGGGGAAACTGCAAGAGATGAAAAATTATCAAGGAGGAGATGAGGTCAGCATCTAGGACTCACTACATTAGTTGTAGGAGTTCCAGAAAGAGAGGCTGGGGGGTGGGGGGTGGGCAGTGACTAGCTAATGGCAGGAAATGCCCTTGATTCGAAAAAAATGCTCAATAAATAAATCTGTACACCAGAAATGTCCACCAGATTTTAGTAAGCTGCTTAAAAAGACAATTTTAGCAAAGAAAAATATTATGTTCTTCTTTAAGAAAAAACAATTACTAAGAAGTAAAGGCAAACTTAGAGTTCTTTTCCATACAGGTCTGGAGTTGGCTTTCTATTGGATAAGTTATTTATAGGTCTGTAGTTGCAAGCATTACCGTCTAGGTTTCTATCTGCTGGAGAGATAACTCTGAATAATACTGGTCATTACTCTTATTTTGTATATAACACAGCAGTTTTGTCTTAATGTTTGTTATTAAATTACCTGTGCATACATTCTTTCCTGAAAGCCTGCTCCCAAAAATAAACAACAGGGAGACTTAAGATTACTTATAAATGATCAGCCTATAGCTCAGACTTGTTACTAGCTAACTCATGACATTTTAAATTACCCATATTTCTTATCTATGGTCTACCATGTGGCTGTACCTTTATTAGCATGATAGCTTTATCTCCTGTTCTGGCTGCATCTGCTTGGAACTCCAGACTCCACCCTTCTTCCTTCTAGCATTGTCTCTGTGTCAGGCTGTTTTCCCAATATCTTCCTGTTCAGCTATCAGGCAATCAGGTTTTTATTAACAATAAGAGCAATACATATTTACAGTGTTCCAAGAATATTTCACAACATTCTGTATTAAAGAACAGTTTTAGTGTTTTTTGTTTTGTTTTGGATTTTGAAAAAGTCTTAGTGACCATGAATTTGGAACTATCCAAGGGACCCTGGCTGGATTCAGGGGAGGGCAGTCATTGTCTTCAGTTATGTAAATACTGGCAAGCATACCAGGTTCAATTACACCTTCCAGCTAAAACAACAACCTCTTCTACATAGAGTAAATTAGAAGCTATGAAATTGAAACTATTTCATGATTAAAGGTTTCCTATTGTCCCAAGTATTTGGACTATAGATATGCATCACCAAGGCCTGCTCATGATACTAGCTTTGTAAAGTATGCACATATCTTTCAGTCACCCTTTGCATTTTTGCCTTCCCAAAATTATTTAATAAAACAGCATTCTTTTTACAACAACCCCCCCCTTTTTTGAGTTCCCAGAGGGCCCCTGGAAAATTTAAAAGTAACTGTATTTTACTTTATGAATAGAAATGTTAAAAATGTGTTTGGTAGGCTCCATAGTTTACCATTAGCTTAACATTGCTGAAAGAAGTGTGTGGGAACAACTGTCAAATCAAAAGACATGCTTAATTTTTTCTTGCTACATTTGAAAATGTAAAATTCCATTAATACAAATATTTCAGGAACTACATATTTTATAGGAAAGCCCTTGAGACCTGCTACTGCTCTATTTACTTCACCATCAGGGAAAACATCAGTCACAGAATCTGAAAATAGCCATGTTGTGTACCCCAATAGTAGGCAGTATTTTCCTTTGTCCTGGAAATAAAGAATTATAAAGAATTGACTGTAGTCATTGTTTTATTATTAGACAACTTCTAGCTTACCTTTAATGCTTGTCTGAAGGATCTTTTATATGCCACAGTCAGAGCGTCTTTTATTTCTCATTTTTTAATGCTTATTCTTCTCCCTTACATTATGTCCCACCTGAAGTTTCCTCTCTTTCCGCTCTTTGCAGTTCTCTCTTCACCCCCCCGTCTCCCCCAGATCCACCCCCGCTCTGTTTCCTTTCAGAAAAGAGCAGGCCTCCCAGGGATATCAGTGGAATATCGATGGCATAACAAGTTACAATAAGACTAGGCACAAACCATCATATCAAAGCTGGACGAGGCAATTTAGCAGAAGGAAAATAGTCCTAAGAGCAAGCAAAAGAGTCAGCAATACCTCCCCACTCCCACTGTTAGAATTTCCACAAAAACACCAAGATACACAACCATAACATATATGCAGAGGATCTAGGTTAGACACATGCAGCCTCTGTCACTTCAGTCTCTATGAGGCCTAAGAGCACTGCTTAGCTGATTCTGTATTCTTGTGATGTCCTTGACCCTCCTTGCTTCTACAGTTCTTGTTTTCTTTCTTCTGCAGGGTTCCTGGAGCTCCACTTAATGTTTGGCTGTGGGTTCTGTGCATCTGCTCCCAGCAGTTGCTAGGTGATGCCTCTCTGATAACAATTGGGCTAGGCACTGATAGATCTATGAGCAGAGCAGAATACTATTAGGAATCATTTTATTGACTTTTTCCCTTGGCAGCTGTATTTGGTTCTACCCTAGGTCTCTGGGCTATCCATCCTCTGCTTCCTGGCCATCTAGGCTGTGACAGGCATAGGCTTCAAGTGATACCAGTCATTAGTTGGCCCCTCCCACAAGTTCTCCACCACCATTATCCAGCAGGCAGGACACATTTGTAGGATAGAGATTTTTGTGGCTGGGCTGATATACTGTCCCACCTCTAGAAGCCTTGTAATAAACCAAAGATACAGAAGATAGCCAGTTCAGGCCCTGTATTCCCCATTACACTGAGTCTTTGTAGAGCATATTTTAAGCAAAGGATAGCTTCAGAGTCTCATGAGATGGGGTGTTTACTTTAATGATATGCCAAAGAATAGACATGTGAGGCCAGGGGAGACAGACTAAGTGAATAAAGTGTTCACTCTGCAAGCATGAGGACCAGAATTTGGATTCATATCATTCACTTAAAAGTCAGCATGACACAGACCTCTGGGCCCTACACTGGGGAGAATGAAAGCAGTAGACTGACTGCCTGGTGCTTGCTGCTCAGTCAGCCTCACTCAATTAGTGAGTTCCTGCTTCAGTGAGAGACCTTGTCTCAAACAAAAAACAAAAGAGGGAGAACACCAGACATTGACATCTAGCCTCCATATGTAAATACACCTACACACCCATGTCATGTACACACTTATATACCTATACACTACCATCCCCATACACAAACCAATAAGAAATTTGAATACATGTGAATATGTATTTCTGAATTCTTCTTTTAAACTTTGTCAATAGGCAGAGCTAGAAATTCTAGGATTCTTCCCATCTGTGTCTTGGTTAGGGTTACTATTGCTATGATAAATATTGTGACCAAAATCAGTTTGGGAGGAAAGAGTTTATTTGGCTTACATGTGTGCATCAGTGTTCATCATTGAAGGAAGTCGGGACTGGAACTCAAGCAGGGCTGGAACATGAAAGCAGAGGATGCAGAGACCATGGAAGGGTGATGCTTACTGGCTTGTTCCTCATGATTTGCTTACCCTGTGTTTTTATAGATCTCAGGACCACCAGACTAAGGATGGCACCATCCATAATGGGCTGTACTTTCCCATCAATCCCTAATTAAGAAAATGCCTTACAGCTGGATCTTATGCAGGTATTTTCTCAATTGAGGGGGTGGTCCCTCCTTTCAGCTAACTCTGGCTTGTGTCAAGTTTACATATGGCTAGCCAGCACAATTCATGAAAACATGTATATTTGGTGAGGGAAGAAAGCAGAGTCTATAGCACAAGATGTAATGAAACAGGAATGTGGTGACATATATTTAATAAAATTAAGATGGAATATCAGAGTCAACCACAGAACCAAGCCAAGTCAGGAAGGGACCCACACCTTTACTCCTAGCTTTGGAAATGTGGAAAAAGGAAATTAAGAGAGCTGGGCAGAGCAAGAGAAGAGGGCTTTTCAGCTTTCCCAGATACTTTTTTTTTGTTTGTTTTTGGCTGAGAACACAGGGACTTGCAGTTGGAGGATTCCTGGAGACAGACCTGAGGAGTTGACTAAGTGGCTGTGGTTTGTTTCTGATATTCCAGCTTAATTTTGTTAAATATATATTACTACATAGGAATGAATGACAGCTATGTGTCACTTAATAATGAATTAAATTCTGAGAGATATGTTGTTAGGCAATTTCAACATTAAGTAAATACTAGAATATACTGAGACAAACTAAGATCACTATGAGGCAAGTAGGCAATCAAATCTTATGGAACCACTACCTTATAAGCAGTTCATCACTGGCCAAAATATTAGGTGAAGAATTATTACATAACATTGAATAAATTGATCAGAGATATTAAATAATAGGTATTAATTTGAAATATAATTGATGTTATTTTTAGCATTTTATTTCAATGGCTGTATCAGGAAGTGCTCTTTTCTTTTAAGCTATCAATCACTAGCACTAAATTTAATAGACTTAGAAAAAAACTCATTGAGGATATTTTAATGGTATCACATTCTCATTGACACTTTGGTATTCAGAAATAATTCTATAGAGTGTTCTTCCTTATACAGCAGTGAAACATCTGCATACATTCAATAAAAACCTGTCCTTTTCACTAGAATATAATTGGAGAAATTGATTGTGTAGCTGGGTCTATACCTGGAGTGCCATATGTGAGAATAAGTCTCATTTAATCAAGCTGTGACAAGCCCACTGCTAGAAAGGAAGACTTGTCCTGTGATGAGGTTTTGTTGTTTGCTATTTATTCCTTCTCTGAAAATCACTTGCTAAAAGACAAAAAAAAAAAAAAAAAAAAAAAAAAAAAAAAAAAAAAAAAAAAAAAAAAAAAAAAAAAAAAAAAAAAAAAAAAAAAAAAAAAAAAAAAAAAAAAAAAAAAAAAAAAAAAAAAAAAAAAAAAAAAAAAAAAAAAAAAAAAAAAAAAAAAAAAAAAAAAAAAAAAAAAAAA
>PVIH01025506.1:0-20566 GCA_004025045.1 Sigmodon hispidus
TAAATATTACTCTGGCCAAAATTATGCAATATAAAATTTATAAGATTTTGAAATTATATGTTTGTATATATATGTATATATACACAGATATATATACAGACTCATAAATACACATAAGCTGTGTTATAAATATATATTATATATTATATAGACTACTGTATAATCATTATCTGGATGCTATTTTTCACAAAATTATGTGAACAAGTTCAAAATTAAGACAAATGTAATAAAATGAAAAGGTCAGAAACAGACGGCATATTTAAACTCAATTCAGACACATTGGCTTTACAACAAACGATCAAATGAATATCATGTAATCCTGCATTTTACAAACATTTTTGTACCTTTGTACATTCATGCTTAATATTAAGGTAAAGGATAGAGTTATTCTGCTATGATCTTTAGATCTCCTATAACCTAAAATATGATATCACTTTAAAAATGGACAAATATTTCTAGAAGCAGAGTTCCAGACTCTCAAAAGCATAGATAATAATTAATTGACTTAATCCATCATGTAATCTCATTGAGTATATTTTGACTATTGTTGGATGCAATAAATCACTTTGCAAAATGACTCTTATTTTGTAAAATCCAAATAAATGTCTGATATTGCTAGACTGGAATTTGAAACCTTAAATATAAATATGGTAGAACATGATGGATTATAAGATTAATAGGAAAATAACATTGTTTAATTATTGTGCCTAATTAGATTGTAGACAACAATGAGACAATGATTTTCACAATTGTGATTTTTATTACAATTTTTCTCATACCCACTAATGCTCACTTTTCTCCTCATTCTTCTAATTCTCCTCCAGCCTCTCTTCTCCTCCTTCACTTCTTTCTTACCCACTCCCCAATCACTCCCTAGAGAATGCAAAAAAAAAAAAAAAAAAAAAAAAAAAAAAAAAAAAAAAAAAAAAAAAAAAAAAAAAAAAAAAAAAAAAAAAAAAAAAAAAGAAATCCAAAGGTGAATCAATTCTCTCTGGTATATCCAGCAGAGGTAGAATTGAGTCATTCCAAGTATCAAGGTAGAAAAAGATGTTTCCCACTATGTCTGGGCTTCAAGAATCTAGTTCATGGACCAGGGATAGACTTGTGTCTATTTGCAAGAGGCTCCAGAAAGGGCTCAAACCATTAGTCTGTCATATACATTCAGAGGATTCAGAACTGTTCTATGATGGTTCTTTAGTTGTTATTTCAGAGCCAGCCAGTTCCTGACAATAAAGGATTGCCTATTTGATGGGTCTCCACATTATGATCTTGATTGTCATGGGAATGTTCATTTGAATGCTGTAAATAAAAGAACTATTTTTTCCTGTGAGGGCACTGTAGAAGAAGTAGGTGAGGATATTGATGTCCAGGTAGGAGGAGAGCTGAGTTAGACAGACTTGATCTAGCCACCAAAAAATAAACACGTAAAGATGAGCTACAAGTCTTGGGTCATGTGGCCAAACAGATTAATTGAAATGAGCTAACTTAAGGTGAAAGAGATCGCTAGCAATGTGCCTGAGACATAGGTCAAACAGGATGAAATTAATATAAGTGCCTGAGTCATTTTTGGGGAAAAGGCCACCACGAGCAGGATGGACTTCTGACCTGGACGGGGTCAGATAACTCGTACAACAAATGACACATAACATGGGGCACCAAAAGCTGCATAAAGCCTGAGAATGCTTAAAAAGAAATCTAGATCACAGAAACAAAGTCAAAAGTACTTTCTGAATTGGGTCATGACACAGAGACAGTCCTAATTGGGCTCATCTTATCAGTTCTTGGATGTTCTCTAGTGTCAGGTTTCTCTCTAGTACCACAGACTCTCTGTATCAGGATATCCACTTACTTTTTTGTTTTCTCTCTGTTGCCACATGTACTCTACCACGCATCCTATTCTCTCATGTTTTTTCCTCACTTCACCTTGATCCCCCTCCCTTATATGATTATAATATTCTGATAAGATCTCTATTTCCCATTCCCAGGGAGATCTAGGGATGTTTGTCCTATGTTTTCACTGTTACCTAGCTTCTTGAGGTAAGTAGATTGTAGCCTGGTTATGTTCTGCTTTGCATATAAATTTCCTTTATGAGTGAGTATATATCATGTTTATCTTTCTGGGTCCGTGTTACTTCACTCAGAATGATATTCTGCGTATCTATTCATTTGCCTGCAAATTTTAAGATGTTATTTTTTCCTGCTGAGTAGTCATTTGTTGTGTAAATGTAATAAATTTATTTAATCCATTCTTTTTTTTTAAGATTGCTACACATATATTTACTTTCTGTTCAGCTTTCCCTCTGAATTTTTTTTCCATCCCTGTATATCCTTATTCTTAAATTGAGATATATTTATGTTGTTTTCAGGTTCTCGCTATTGAAAGTAATGTTGCTATGAACAAAGGTGAGTTAATATAGTTGGGGTAAAATTGTGCATTACTGGGCTATAGGCCCAATAGTGGTATTAATTGATCATTAGGTAGACTGAACAGAATTGTTTTAGCAATCTTGATTTTCTTGTTATTCCAAATGAAGTTTAATATAGTTCTTTAAGGTCTATAAAAAATATGTTGGGATTTTGATGGAAATTGCATTGAATCTGCAGATTGCTCTTGATAAGATTGCCATTTTTATATTGTTGATCCTATTTAGGAACATGGAAAATATTTTCATTTTCTGGTATATAATTCAATTTCTTCTTCAATAACATAAAGTTCTTGTCATACAGGTTTGTCAATTTTTGGGTTATAGTTATTCCAAGATATGTAATGTTATGTGTAGTTATTGTAAAGGGTGATGTTTTTCTAATAACATTTACAGCCCTCTTATCATTTGTGTATAGGAAGGCTATAATTTTTTTTTGGTTAGTCTTGTGTAGTGCTATATTCCTGAAGGTTTTTATCAGCTATAGGAGTTTTCTAGTCAAATTTTGAGGTCACTTACGTATACTGTCATATTTTCTTCAAATAGTAGTAGTTCAACTTCTTTCTTTCCAATTTATATCTCGTTGATCTCCTTTGGTTGTCTTATTGCTTTAGCTAAAACTTTGAAAACGATATGAATACATATGGGGAAGAGGAACAGCCTTGTCTTTTTCCTGAAATTAGTGTCATTTCTTTAGGTTTGTCTACATTTAGTTCGATGGTGGCCAATGGCATGCTGTATACTGCTTTTATTATGTTTAGATATTTTCCCTGCAACCCTGAACTTTTCTAAACTTTTATCTTAAAGGAGAGCTAGATTTAGTTAAGGGCTTTTTAAGAATTTAATGAAATAATCATGTGATTTTTTCTTTGAGGTTTTATATAATAGATGACACTGACAGGTTTTTTTTTGTTTGTTTTTGTTTTTTGTTTTTTGTTTTTTCCCTGTGATGAAGGCTTCTTGATCATGGTACAAGTTTGTTTTTTTTTTTTCTTTCTTTTCATATGTTCTTAAATTCATTTTGCCAGTATTCTAGTGAATATTTTAGAATCAACATTCATAAGGCAGATTGATCTGTAATATTATTTCTTTGTTGCATCTTTGTGTGGCTTGGCTATCAAGGTGACTGTAGGCTCATAAAAAATTTTGGCAATGTTTCTTCTGTTTCTGTTTTGTGAAACACTGAGGAGTATTCGTATTTGTTGTAGTTGATTTAGATAAATTAACAAGATAAATTAATTTAAAATGTCTAAAACATGAGCCAAACAATATAAAATTCATATAACATATAAGTCATCTTTAAAAATCATATTTAAAAAATAAAAGTCACCACAAGTAAGTCAAACCTCTAGCACACAAAAAAAATATTTTACAAACGGTATTATTTCTTCTTTATAAATCTGGCAGAATTCTGTCCTGAAACCATCTGACCCATGTTTATTGTTGCTGTTGTTATTGTTTATTTGTTTGTTTTGTTTTTGCTCAGGAGTTCATTGGTGGTTATAAATCTATTTATTACATTTATCTGGGTTTTGTTGAGTTTTGGTAAGTTGTACTTTTCTAGAAATAAGTCCATTTCTTTTTAATTTTCCAATTTATTGGAGTACATGTTTTTAAAGTATGACCTAATTATTATCTAAATTTTCATCATTAATTTGAATCTCTCTCTCTCTTTCTTCTCTCTCCACTCTCTGTTTCTCTCTCTCTCTCTCTCTCTCTCTCTCTCTCTCTCTCTCTCACACACACACACCTCTTTCTGTCCCTCTCTCTCTCTGCCTTTTGATAGTTTAGATAATGGTTTGTCTATCTTGTTGATTTTCTCAAATAATCAAATCTTTGATTCATTGATTCTTTGTATTATTCTCTTTGTTTAAATTTTATTAATTTTATCCTTGGTTTTGATTATATTTTGGTATCTACTCCTTCTAGATGTGTTCACTTCTAATTATTCTACAGCTTTTCTTCTTTTTTATTATTATGAATAAAGAAGTCACATTTTCTATCCTTGTATATCCTTATTCAATGTTCCTTCTCCCTCCCACGACATTAGGTCATACTCTCTTCTCCGTATCTCCCCATGCCCCCCATGGCCAGATGGTCCCAAGGTCCCATGGTCAAAATATTGCTTAGTGTAGCCTCCACTCCTGGCAAATCCAGTTTTCTCCCCACAACATCAAGACTGAGTCAGGTGTTCCTCTAGGGGGAGTGGGGTCCAAGGAGTCAGTCCAAGGTGTTTCTGATCCCAAGCCATTCAGTGGTTGTGGTTTGCAGCTTGGGCATGCTTTGCTTTTTTTTTCTTGCTTATCTGTTTGTTTGTTTAGAGTCCACTAATGAGTGAGTATTTCTCCTGCTTATCTTTCTGGGTTTGTAATACCTCGCTCAGGAGGCTACACTCCAATTCCATCCATTTGCCTGCAAATTTTAGGATATCATTTTTTCCTTACTCCTGAGTAGTACTCCATTGTGTAGATATACCACAGTTTGTTAATCCATTCCTCAGTTGAGGGGCATCTAGGTTGTTTCCAGGTTCTTGCTATTTCTAATAATGCCGCAATGAACATAGTTGGGCTAATGTCATTGGAGTGCCATTGTGCATTTTTAGGTATACACCCAGAATTTTCCTTGGGGAAATTGATTCTCAATTTTCTGAGAAATGGACATACTGCATTCCAGAGTGGGTGAACAAGCTTACACTCCCACCAACAATGGAGGAGTGTTCCCCTTGCTCTGCATCCTCTCCAACATAGGCTGTCATCGGTATCTTTTATCTTAGCCAATCTGACAGTTGTCAGATGGTGTCTCAAAGTTGTTTTGATTTGCATTTCTCTGATGGCTGAAGATGATGAGCACTTTTTCAGGTGAAAGGCCCCTATCTTAACCCACACACTTATAAACACCTGTTTTTTTGTTTTTTTGTTTTTTTAAAGCCAAAATATACAATGCTAAAAAGATAGTATCTTCAACAAATAGTGTTGGCATAACTGGATGGTAACATATAGAAGAATGCAAATAGAACCATTCTATCAACATGCACACAACTCAGATTCAAGTGTATCAAAGTGTTTCAACATAAACCAAGCTCCACTGAACTTAATAAAAAACAAAGTGAGTTTTCAGTGCATTGACGCAGGTGACCACATCTTAACTATAACACCAGAAGCACAGACACTAAGAACAAAAATTAATAAATGGGTGTTCTGGGAACTAAGTAGCTTATGTAAGACAAAGAATGCAGTAAATAAGACAAAACAACAGTCTAGAGAATGGAAAATATTATCACCAGCCCTTCATGTAACAGAGGATTGGCTTCTAAACTATGTAGAGAACTCAAGAAACTAGAGCCCCAAAACCCAAATAATATAATTAAAAAGTGGAGTTTGGAGCTAAAAAGAGAATTCTTAACAGAAGTATTATAAATGGCTGAAAGTCACTTAAAAATTCCTCAATGTCATTAGCCATCAGGAAAATGAAAATCAAAATAACTGAGCTACCACCTTATCCCTGTTAATAATGGCTAAGATTACAAACCCCAATGATAGCCTATGCTAAACAGGTTATGAAACAAAGGAAACAATCCTCCATTGTTGGTGGAAGTGTAATTTTTTTATTACCACTTTAAAAAGCATTATGTTCGTTCTTCAGAAAATTGGAAATCAATCTTCCCAATAATCCAGCAATACCACTATTAGGCATTTATACAAAGGATGCACAGTCTTACCCCAAATTCATTAGGTCAACTATGTTCATGACAGCATTTTCATAAGAGCAACAACCTGGAAACACTCCAGATGTACCTCCAATGAAGAATTGATTAACAAACTGGTACATGTGCAGAATGGAGTACCATTCAGCAGTAAAAAATTGAAGAATGACATCCTAAAATTTGCAGGCAACTAGATGGATTTGAACAATATTTTCTTGAGCGAGGTATCACAAGTCAAGAAAAATAGGCATGGGATGGCTACACACAAAAGTAGACTTTAGACAAAAAGCAAAGAATGCCCAGGCTGCAAATCACAAACCCTGAATAGCTTGGGATCAGAGGGAAGTTAAGAGAGACATTCAGGGTTCTCACAAAAAGAGAAAATAGAGATTTCTGAAGTTGAATTTCTTACACAGGACACACAAATACACAGTTACATTGCTTTATGAACATCTATTTTTTGTTGCATTACACTTATTCACTTGTTTATAATTAATATTTATACTTCAATAAGCTTGTGGTACATCTACACAATGAAGCACTACTCAGCATTATGAAAAAAAAATATACTAAAATTCACAGGCAAATGGATTGATTTGAAGATATCCTTCTGAGTGAGGTCACACAAACCCAGAAGGATAAGCAAGGGTTGTACTCACTCATTAGTGGACTTCAAGCAGAAGAATTCTTATGTCATTGAAAGATGATGGGTGAATAAAGTGATTTAAAACATACACAAAATAAATAACTTCTGGTTTGGCTGTAGAAGGATTACCTAGCAGGAATTTGTGGTGGCCATAATGCATTTATGGGCATTAACTGTGTCCTAGAGTGCTTTCTTCATCTGTAGCTGAGCCTAACTTGGCTTGAGGTACCTTAGATTTTATTTTTATTTTGTATGTTTTATATTTTTTAGAGAAATGTGACACAGAGAACAGTTATTTTCAGTATTTAATATGTCTACATAAAAACAAAGCACTGCTATTGTTAACATTAAAGTTGTCTTTATCAAGATTCTTCCTTTCAGATATCCTCAATGCTGTATTTTTTAAAGAAATTTCAATTCTAATGCGTTTTTTATATCATAATAGATGTTGATAAGTGAATAAATAAATTAATTAAAAGATGACAAAAAATACAGTCTATGGTAAGTGCTATTGGATATCCTCAAGAACTTAAAGAAAGAATTATTTTTCTTTCTTTTTAACATATGTAAGTCTAGAATATGTAAAAATCACATTGTTACTAAAATACAAGTTTCATTTTTACTGCTGGCATTAATAATGCTGAACATTCCTTTTCATGTTGTCTAATGAGAAATTAATGATTATTTCTGCCCAGATCTTAAACCTTAGAGTTAGAAAAAAGTCTAATGTAAATATTTGTCCACTAGTATAAAATAACAATAAATGTTGTGGGAGTAATATGTTTTCTAATGGATTTTCAGGCTTTTGTTACATGGAAACCATATATAGCATCATTTTCAGGATGAAAAACCTATGGTTCCAGTGATCAATATCTCAAAAAGAAAAAATATTAATGTTATTCTGCTAAGTGTAGTTGGTTTTAAAACCACATTTAATAATGTTTTCTTATAAGCATAGATTAAATAAGCTCATGAATATGAGCAGAGAAGTTTCTTTTTGTAATAGGTATGGTTTAAAATTAGAAAATAAATCCCAATGTTTATGGAAAAGGGAATAAGTTATTGTCCAGTTCCCATGCCAAAATAGAACATATATTTTACCAATCTTCTTCCCAAAGATCAGGTCAGGGGAAGAAAGAAAAAGATTTTACGAGACAGAGGAAGTGGATTACTACAAGTTAACCAATTTTTAAGGCACAATCCAGTTTTACATATGAACTCACAGTAGTTGCGATCTCACAAACAAGATCTGTATAACTCAACGCAAACAGTTTACACCATGGTTGGATCAGGGTCCTAGGAAATCTTAGTCAACGGAATATTACCAGCTCTCAACCTCTGAAAAAGGGAAGGTAAGCTTTCTCTAGGTGTATTGTTTTTAATAGGTAGGCCTTTCTCCAGTGAGTGTCTGCATATCAAAGTGGATAGGTATTTATTATTATTATTATTGTTGTTGTTGTTATTTTAAAGAGGATACAATTTGGGTGAGTAGAGAAGAGAGAATAGGCTCAATATTATCAAAACATTTTGCATTAATTTCTTTGGTAAATAAAATATTTTAAATGCAAAGTATATATGCCAATTTTAAATTTATATCCTATTTTCATTCAGTGTACAATATATAAATATTAATAGCAAAATCACTTCAAAATTATGCCCTCATAATTTGTTCTTCTCTGAAAAACATAAAATTTGTAATATGCCAGCAATATGATAACTTTTAGTCTACATATAGCAAAGTTTTGTATAAAAAGTAAAAGAGAGTATTGTTTTGTACATTAGTTCCATCACACCTGGTCCCATATAAAGTACAACAAATCTAATAAAGAACAAGACATTTGATTCCATTGGAAAGAAAATAAATCCACAGGAAAACGGAGTGTAGTATTACAGTTCAAAATATGTTTTTCTATTGAATTTTCACCTGCATAAAACTCAGCCAAAGTGTTATTTCGGCCAGTGCTGTTTTCCATTCTCTTTGTGAACTAAAGTAAAATAATGTGCAATTGAGCCTAGACAACAGATGGTCTAAAATAGGTGTAAACATATGGTACCATATGTCTGAATGGCACTTTGAGAAAGTACTTGGCACTGAAAAAAAATATTTCATTTTCAATACACATATGAAATTACATACTACAATTAAAGATAAAATAAGATTCATTTCTTACCATTTGGTAGTAGTATGACTGGAGACTCAACAATATAGACCATCAGGGAAGTAGTACATTTTTTTTTTTTTTCAGACTGTTGGTTAGATGTCACAAATTAAATTTGCAGTGAACCACAGAGTTGGCTTGGTCTACCTACCTTAGGAATCATGTGTCTTAGGTATTTGAATTAGAGTCTATGGCTTCTAAAGCACAAGTTGCCTTCCAGTTCTGAATATACCGATGTACTGCCTCAGGCACTGAAGCATTCAGGCTGCTTTGCATTTCTCTGGATGTTCCCTCAGAAGTGAATGAAGCATGGAAACTTGACAGGAAAATTGGTCACATATATTAATCTTTTGAACACTGTATGCCTTGCAAATATCATTGTATCCTAACAACGAACATTGTATTAATACTGAAAATTTCTATTATATTCTGTTATTAAGTCTATTTGCACTCAATAAAATTTTCATAATCTCAGTTTTGCTGTAACTTTTCTAACCGGGATGATTTTATTTCTCACAGCTATATCAGCTGACCTTGGCCTGTTAAGTAATTGTGAAAACTTGTAAAAGTCCAAGGGACGAATGAAACTGTAGAGAATTTTGTGATTTTTGACAGGACATTAAACACACTTGTGATAGGTTCTACATCAGATTCTGAAATTTCTCTGGAGTAGAAGGTGCTACACTCATGCGTTCAGACTGTTTCAGATTTGCTTTTTTATTATTACTTCATCTCCTTTTCTGTCTGTACACTCACTGTTACCTCCCTGAATTTTTAGAAATCCTTTACTCTTAAACTAATTTTGATAAAAATAAGAGAAACACCATTATCACACTCTCAAGACCAGCATTAAAATTTTTTTTAAAAAATCAGAACTGTTACATATTATGAACAGAGCAGCCAATAGACACCAATTTTTTATCATTTGAAAATATAAAACAGTACTATTTCCTTCAACCATTTTTTTCTTTTTTATTATGAATGAAGTAATATTTCTATCCATGTATGCCCTTGTTCAAATTCTCTTCCCCTCTCCCCCCTCCCAGTCACTCTCTCTTCTTTCCATCACTTTATCTCCTCCCCAGCAAGGGCAGGAGGTCGCAAGGTCCCAGTATGGCTTAGTTCAGCATCCAACAACTCTTATATAAATCCCCTTTACAATGTTAGCCTTCTTGAGAAGAAGAAATACCATATAAAAAAAAGCTAAATTTGTATTAGTTTATTTTAAATAAGTGAAATTTAAAATATTTTTCTTCAGCAGATTTGTACTATAGGAAAAGTTATAGTATTTGACTAATTCAGAGAAATGAAATTCAAATGAAATGACAAAATTTTAGGGAGATTATTAAAGATGTTACAAAACAAAGATATGTACATATATGAAGTACATTAACACATCTGATTTCTTAAATTTTTGTTTAATTTTTTAATTTAATTTTTAATTAATTTAATCATTTTTATGAATATAGCTAACTAACTTTCCTAGCTATTTCTATGTCTTGATATCTAAATATCTGTCTAATGGTTTTTCACCTGTATTCACTACCTATGGATGCAACTGGAAGATTGAAGTACTTTAATGTTATTGCAATGAGGTCAGCCCTTATCTTTTTCTACACAGTATTGTTGGTTTTCCTGAACAGAGTACCTCATTATTAGAAACATGCATAAATAGTTAGTACTGTAATACTATAATGTTGTTTTTCATTCATGTGCATAAATAATTTTATGTTTGTGTGTATGTGTGTAATTTGACCATATTAGCAATTGAACATATATCCTAACTTTTGATATATGACACCTTCAAATTATTTCTCATGTTCCTTTAATTAGCATCAAATATCCTTCTTTATATCTTCTGAGTGATATTATTGTGAGTTCAACATTGTCTCATGAAAGTACAGCTACAATATATTATAAGTTCATTACTTATATGAATGAACAATGATTGAACATTGTTTATGCTCAAGCAGTGTTTTTGGTTATTTTAGCCAGTGACTTGTATTAATTGAAAGAGACATATGTATTTATTTGTTAGGATGTCATACATTTTTAGAAAACCCTTTTAATGTATCTTCAGATATGGTACAATATACTTTTCTTTGTTTACAACTATTCATCTGTTTAGATATTTAGACAAAAATTTATCTGTGCATTTATGATAATGCCATGATATCCAGTGTTAATACAATTTGGATTTAATATTTTCATGTATGTATACAAGAATGTATGATTATATCTAACCATTCATTTCTCTGTAATTGCCCTCAGTATCTTCATAAGCATATCCTTACAAATTCATCTTTTATTTTTTGATTATTTTCTTAGTCCTATTAGTGCTGTCCATGTTTATAGCCATGGAAACATGCAATAGAGCACTGAGAACCTACTACATCTTCAAAAAGAATGATTCTACTTCCACCTGCAAGTGTGCACTGTGATAGATCCTGGATGCTGGCCTGCTTAACCTTATGCAGGCTATGATTAAGTTCACACATCTGCTGTCAGTTGATAATTATGATAGCTATATTATATCAAGGTGATGGCATTTCACAACACATTTTCCAATGTTCCAAATCTTCCATTTTTTTCTCTTCCTCTTTTGAGATATTCCATGAGCCTTTGAGTGTGAGTGTGTGTGTGTGTGTGTGTGTGTGTGTGTGTGTGTGTGTGTGTGTGTTAATAAATTGTTAATCCATTCTTCAGTTGAGGGGCATCTAGGTTGTTGCCAGGTTCTTGCTACTGCAAATAATGCTGATATGAAAATAGTTGAGCTAATGCTTTTGGGGTGCAAGTGTGCATCTTTAGGGTATATGCCTACAAGTGGAATTGCTGGATCCTTGGGGAGATTGATTCCCAGTTTTCTGAGAAACTGCCATACTGCATTCCAGAGTGGCTGAACAAGTTTAAACTCCCACCTACAATGGAGGAGTGTTCCCCTCGCTCTGTATCCTCTCCAGCATAGACTGTCATCTATTTTTAATCTTAGCCATTCTGAAAGGTGTAAGGTGGTATCTCAGAGTTGTTTTAATTTGCATTTCTCTGATAACTAAAGATTTTGAGCACTTTATCATGTGCATTTCAGCCATTTTTAATTCTTCTGCCGAAAATTCCCTTTTTAGTTCTGAACCCCATTTTTTAAATTGTGTTAATTAGAGCTTTGGGCTCTAGGTTCTTGAGTTCACTATATATTTTGGAGATCAATTCTCTGTCACTTGTAAGGTTGGTAAAAATCATTTCCCATTCTGTAGGCTGTCACTTTGTATTATTGACTGTGTCCATGGCCTTACGGAAGATTCTCAGTTTCAGGAGGTCCCACTTATTGATTGTTGTTCTTAGTGTCTGTGCTACTGGTGTTATATGTAAGAAACATTCACCTGTGACAATGCATTGGAGAGTATTTCCCTCTTTCTTTTTTATCATGTTCAGTGTAGCTAATTATGTTGAGTTCTTTGATCCACTTGATTTTGAATTTTGTGCAGGATAATAGGTTTAGATCTATTTTCCTTGTTTTTTACACAGTACTATCCAGTTATGCCAACACCATTTGTTAAAATTACTCTCTTTCCGTTGAATATTTTTTGCCTCCTGGTCAAAAACCAGGTGTTCATAGGTGTGTGGGTTAATGTGAGGGTCTTCAATTCAATTTCATTGATCCACAAGTCTGTTTTTTTTTTTTTTTATGCCAGTAACAGTGAAAATGACACTCTTACCAAAAGCAATCTACAGATTCCATGCAAATCCCATCAAAATCCCAACTCAATTGTTTATACACCTTAAAAGAACAATACTGAATTTTATTTGGAATAACAGGAAAACCAGGATTGCCAAAACAATTTAGTTGAACAAAAGAAAATCAGGAGACATCATCATCTCTGACTTCAAATAATACTATAGAGCAACAGTAATAAAAACAGCTTGGTACTATCATGAAATACTTTTTTAAACTATGAATAGTATTTTGATAGACATAGTTTTTGTTGTTGTTGTTGTTTTGTTTTGTTTTGTTTTAACAGACACTGTCTTTAAGTCACTGTCTTTATCTTATTGTG
Organism: Sigmodon hispidus; assembly: GCA_004025045.1. Classification (NCBI taxonomy): domain Eukaryota; kingdom Metazoa; phylum Chordata; class Mammalia; order Rodentia; family Cricetidae; genus Sigmodon; species Sigmodon hispidus. Next base: position 12,984 of record PVIH01025506.1, read on the forward strand.
ACCACTACTGAATTATTAAGTTTCTGTTAAGAAATATGCTGGCATAGTCTCATGTAACTTTGTGATTCAGCTTTATTGCCTTTAATTCTTTATTTGATACATTTATTATTTGACATAAAATATGACTTGGAGAGTCTTTTCCTGGTGCTATTTCTATGTTATTCTAAATGCCTTCTGTGACTAGGTCCTAAATTATATGTGTGTGTGTGTGTGTGTGTGTGTGTGTGTGTATGGAAGAAATATTACAGATATAAGATTAATAGCTAAAAACTGAGAATAGAAACATCAAGTTATATTTGCACTACATTTTGTAAAGGTTAAATATAAATAGAAAATTCTGTGATGAACTTTCTGTTACTGCAAATAGTAGTAGCTTCAGCAAAATATATTGAATCCATTAATAGTATTAAACAGAATGAAAGAAAGTAATTTTATAGATCATAATATACACTCTAAATTAGTACAAAACAATCAGGATAAAGCCAAAATAACAATCTAAATAGGTAAAAATTAAATAATACACTTTAAACTCTAAAAGAACAAAAATCAAATACTATTTATAAAAAATATTACTTCACAATTTAAAAAAAATTTTTTTCAATTATTAATATAGTATAAGAGGCAGAAAGTCAGTATAAATGTAATATATAGATCAACCTTCATTTTGTTTTGTTTTGTGGTAAGTAACTCTTTAGAATCCTGACTAACCTGGAACTTGCTTTTTTAGACCAAGTTTGGCTGAAGTTCACCGAGATGGTTCTGTATCTGCCTCCTAAATGCTGAAATTATAGAAGTGTGAGCCACCATGGTCACTTAAAATCAACACTCATCTCCATTGGTTTCTTTATCACTTAATAAAACTCTATAAAGCATCAAAAGTTTAGTATGCTAGGTGGCCCTGATGAAGTCACTACACTTTTCCAATGACTAGACATTAATCTTTTAATGTCACTAGAAGGGCTAAAATATTTTAAAAAATTAAGATTTGAATCTCTAATTGAAGACAATTTAAAATCAGAAGATAAGGTATGTTTAACAAAATATGTAATAAATAAAATATCTTTATTATTATTATGCACTTTTATTGCTAAGGATCTTTCTTAAATGTAAGTTTATTTTGATCTCATAAATTACAAAACTGTGAAAGTCATAATATATACACAGAGTACTTGCTAGTGACCCATTCAAATCCTGTGCACGATGCTTCATTCTCTGCAAATTCAAATTATCTTTGTTTATGTTGACTTAGAGCAGCTCTTCTCAACCTGGGCATTAGAATGCCCATCATATTTAAAGCCAATTGAAATTCAACAGAACATATTTGTTTATTATTTTGTTATTTGTTTTTTCACTGACAAAATTACTTTATAGGTAAAGTAATACTGTAGGTATTTAGAACATATATTAGAAGTAACTTTTGCTCTATAAAATATATTTATACATATTGTGCTAATACTATTGACAGTTTTGGTCATGAAGGATGCAAAAAGTAAAGTTCTCAGAAATGGCCTATTTAGTAATCAAATATGATAGTAGAAATCCAGTTTCTCACCATCTGTGCTTGGGTAGTCAAAAAATGCATTGACATTATCTTTCTCAAAAGATGCTGCAATCATCTCCTGGGGCCAAGTGATTATTCATTCTTATTCAGAACAACTGACTGCTTCATTGACTATGAATTTCTGTTCAGCAATATAAGATGCTCTGCTTACCAAAGCTATCAACAGAATTTTTAATCTTTCTTATTAGTTTGTATTTTTCTTAGGTAGAAACACTTCAAAATGATTTTGATTGTATGAAGCTAATCAGGTGCAATGTAATAATGTCAAGGAGAAGAACAATTTGTTTTTGAAAAATTTATTGGAAAATATGATAAAAATAGAATGTTTTTTTAAAAATAACAAGACTTCTCTATCATTAGTTTTGTAACTTTTATAGCTTTATTCACGGCAAATAAACAAATCTAAAATTGGTGAATTATTCTATTTCTCAATTTATTATTGGTGGACATATAGATATGTATGATCTGTCCTATATAAATTACATACCTAAAAGTCCAATTAGACTTGTGTCCATGAGCTTCTTGATTTTATGCATGTGATTGTATTATCATTTCATTTTGTAAACAAAAAGAGAAGTTTTATGGATGAAGAAAACTAATACTTATTTATACAATGATAAATATTTATTTGATTCAGATATTTCTCTAAACTTTCAAATTTTATTTTTGATATGTAATACTTTAGTGTAAAAATTATATGAAAAATAATGCATACCTATTCTGCTATATACTTCAATATTTATAAAATAAATCCTTCAATGTCTGATCAGAATTTCATTATTACATAATATATAAAGTAGGAAAATAGATAGAAATATGTTATCTTTTATTTTGAGAGTATATAAATTTTCTTTAACACTCAGTCTATAAAAAGTCTCATTGCTTGCATAGTTTTTCTTTCAAACACCGTTTGAAAACTGCTCTCACTCATTACCTCATACCTACACAAGGCAACCCAGTAGGAAAAAACAGTCAAATTATCAGGTAAAAGTGTTAGAGAAATACAAGCTTATGTTGGAAGAGTTCCTCCAAAACACAAGCTAATTGCTATAGCATATACTCAAAGAAATTGCTACAGACCCATGCAGGAAGAGTGATTGGTGCTACAGGTTTTGTGTGCCCACGTGACATCTGATCAGTGGGGCATTTTTGGTTGTTTTCTGTCCTTCTGACTCTTACAGTCTTTCTTCCCCCATTTTCATGGGGGTTCTCCATCTCTGAGTGGAAGAACCCTATGGAGATAGATCTCTTGTTTAGGCTCTTTTTCATCTTACTCCACCATAATTTCTTATGCTTATTATACTTTATAATTGTTGATTCACTTTTTCTTAGTTTTACCTCTCCTTCCTATACTTCCTAACCACTTTTCATTATATACTTCTAGAAGGTCAGATAGTTTCAGATTCATAAGTAGGAACATTCAGTCATGTCTTTCTGAACCTGGTTTATTTTATTTAATGTTACTATGTTAATTCTAACAACCATTTTTTTCTTATATAGATAAATATGACTCAAAACTAGGCAACTCAAAAAATAACTTCTGAGAATATACAAGATATTAGGAAGTAGAAATAGAATATTCTTCAATTAACATATATATGTAATGTAAATTTACATGTGAATATGTACAAACTCCATCTCATTCCCTTTAACTGTATGTAATTCAATTTCCTATACATTTGTAGATATGAATATTTATGCAACATACTTATATTTATATATCTAAAATATTTTTATTTACTAAATGGCTTGATTATATACATTTTTTTAACTTTATTTATTTATTTATTTGCCTTGGTGTTTGCCTGGAACTGGAACTACAGACAGTTGTTAGCGGCCATGTGGGTGCTGGGAATCGAACCTGGGTCCTTTGGAAGAGCAGACGGTGCTCTTAACCGCTGAGCCATTATATACATTTTTATACACATAGAAAGTGAAAGTCAAAATGGTAGAAAAACTAAAAAATGAATACTGTCAGTCCTTGCTTAGATTTGTACCCAAATGACTTTTTATAATAACAGTAAGTGGAATTTTTGCTATGAATCTAAAATCATTCTAAATTAAGTAAAAGAAAAATATTTAACTGAATTATAGACATTTCATAATGAATACAGAAAAATATTTTTAATAAAACACTAGAAAGACAAATATATGTTAACATTGGTATTCCTATTCATCATGAACAATTTAGTTTGGTTCCATAAATTCAAAGTGGATACAAATAAATAGATAGTTCAGCAGTACTGGCAGAAGATTTGAGTTCAGTTCCCAGAACTCACATGATAGATCATAAATGTTTGCAATTTTATTTTTATATGTTGTCTTTGGGATTACACAGACATCAAGCACATAATTCTTACATCTACATACATGGAATAATACATGCACACATGAAATACAAGCAATGAAATCTTTAAAAATGTAGTACAGGATACAAAGATACCTCAGACATAAAAAGCACACCCAGTCGTGCAGAGATTGCGAGGCTTTTTGTTTGTTTGATTTGCTGGCATACATTTATGGTGGTACAAAACTAACAGTAGCTACAGCTCAAAGGAATCTGAAGAGTTGTTTGGTATAGCTAGAAAATTTTTTAGCATCAGTGAGATTTTAAAAAAAATTCTCATTCCTAGACATAGAATACCTTTAGAAGAGTTGATCAAAGAGGTCCACCAAGACCCAAAAGATGTAAAGGTTCTTGTCATTCTTTGTAGTAATTTAATAGAATTATAAAGTTAGACCTCTGTGTTAAAGATATCATTATTTTAGTTGTGAAATATAATGAGAAAACAACTGGAAACTTTTAACATGCTGGTTATCTACTATTGTACTGGAAAGTTATCTTCAAGATGTTATGGGAAAAAATGGTGATAAACAAACAGGCAAAAAATTATTCAGCTATTAATCTTATTATAAATACTTACTCACCTTTGGAGCAGTAGAATTCTCAGTTAACAATTGATGCCTGGAAGATCTTAGGTCTGAATGAGTTAACTAAATTTGTATATCATAATCTGCTTTGTACATCAAAATTTTTATGTCTAGCAATAAAATGTACTGTCAGCCTTAATAAGAGAAACCTGTTTACAGTGAATATCACTAAATTCAGAAACTTATAGATGGTGAACATGCTAAGAATAAATGATTATTCAGGCATAAGCAGCACCTTGCATCACATTGTTTAAAATGCAGTATCTGTTAGAAAAGAGACAATAAGAATAAAAAGTAAGAACATAGTGTAGTAAGAAGTTCCAGGCCAATCCTGGCAGAGGTCCAGACCTGCATTCCTGTAGTTGTTTAGCTGCATGTAATGACAGATTCTTACATAATTACAAAATATTCAAGCAATGTTTCAGGCTTCCTATTAGCTAGCCCTTGAAACTTAATTCAACCCATTTTTATTAATTGACGGCTTACCAGTTGGCTTGTGACAGCATCTCTTTCTCACTCCACCTAACTTCCCATTTACGTATTCATGAATTCTCCTCCTGCTCCTTTGCCATATGCCAAACAGTTTTTTTTTATTTTTTAATTATGCAATGATGATTTACAGCACATAGAAAGACGTTCTATATCACTTACCCTTTTCTTTCTAGTCAAAAAGAAAGGTTTCAATTTTAACATATCAAAATTACATATAAAACAGCTATCAAACAACAATTACAGTTAAAATATCTAGTCTACTTTAAGTTAGCAAAATTAAAAAAAGATTCTACCATATACATTTTCTTTGGGAGTCCAAAGTTTATTTTTAATTTACCTTCTATTATAATTTAAGAAAACTATAATGATTTAATTTTCAACTCCATCAAAGACCACAGAAGTATATAATATTACCTGAGTCAGCAAAGGCATTATAAGCAAGTTTCAAGTTCTAGAAATGACAGAGACAACTGGTTACCTGGACAGCCACCCAAAGTTCCTTTACAAAGTAATTTTGGGGCATCCTTCTCAGCCTACAGGCCTAGAGTCTCTGGCAGAATTTTAAGTCAAACAGGAAATATGAAGGACTGCTTTGCCTATTCTGGCATAGTTTGTCAGTAAGTTCCTATCTGTCCTGTAGAACGTCTGTCAGTTTTCTGCTTAGCAAAGAACCTGGAGGACCAACTAGGCTTGTTCTCGTAAACTTCATAGGTCACTTTCTTATGGTTCCTACATGTTTAGTTAAAAGAGCAAACTATCAAACAATTAAAGCAAGGATATTCTCTTGCCAAGTAACCAAAATTTTTTCAATCATCATCATCCTCTTGAAGTAGATTGGTACTGCTAGAAGCAAACAAATCTCTGTAGCACAAATTTTAGTTGTATTAAAAGAAACTGAGAGCCAGATATGGAAAAAAGACTGAACTATCAAGAAGAGAATCTCCACAGTCTAATGTTACCCAGCTATCTTCCAGCTTCCTCAACCTTGCTACTGGTAACTTCTAATTCCTGCTGGGTTTTATTTTTAATCCTTCCTTTAATACCTTCTTTGCCCAGCTGTATCTCATTCAGGTTAAGAATAAATGTTTGAGCTACTCTATTTTCATAGTTAGCCTTTAACTCACAGAAAAACAGAAAGTTTTCTGTATTTAGAGTTATGGAATTAAAGTCATAGGTCACCAATCCCTGTGCTGGGATTGAAGGTGTGTTCCATAACTGCCTGGCTGTTTGGCCTTGTACTCACAGAGTGTCTCGGGATACCTGTGCTGGGAAAAGGTGTGAGTTACCACTTATCTGTTATCCCTGGAACTCCAAGAGATCCAAAACAATCTCCCAAGTGATGGGACTAATGGAGTGCACTACCTCTGCCTAGTTTGACTCTGAGTTGATCTCTTGATATTACATATTTTTTTTAAACTTTATTTATTTATTATTTATTTATTTGCCTTGGTGTTTGCCTGGAACTGGAACTACCGACAGTTGTTAGCTGCCATGTGGGTGCTGGGAATTGAACCCGGGTCCTCTGGAAGAGCAGACGGTGCTCTTAACCGCTGAACCATCTCTCCAGCCCCTTGATATTACATATTTATTAAGTATGTAACATATCACCACATAGACACAAACTTTGTGTCTAAAATAAAAAAATTATAACTAACTTAAATACCATATACATAAGTAAAATAATTATTTGTAATATAAACAAACAATATTTACTTTAAAAATGTCTAGTTCATTAACAATTAGCAAATTCAAAGAAATTATTCCATTTTTTATTCTATTTTGGTAAGTCCGAAAGATTGTACCTAATCTTCTTTGTATCTAATTTGTATAACTATAACATGTTTCAATGTGTCTTAAACTTATAAACCTTAGCATCTAAGTGAGTTTTTTTTTCTAAAACTGTCACTAGAAAACTATAACTATTAGCTCATCTTCAAATTCCTCAGAGACTCAAGAAGGAAATAATATTACCTAAATTGCAAAGCCAAGCAAGCAACATCTAAAAAATGTAAGAAGTAAAAAAGCAGACTGCCTGGACAGCCACTGAAGGTTCTTCTGTGTCATTGTAGCATCCGTCTTTGGCCTAAAGGCCTAGGATTTTGACAGACTTCTCCGTGAATCAGGATAATCTCAAAGACCGTCCCACTTTGTCTTGCAAGGTTCAGCAATTCTTTTTTGTCTGTGTCTTCTGCTTGTCCATTTTGAATATCATATTGTCAGCAGTCAAGTCAAGAGCACTTTCTTGTCCAGTAGCTAACTTTTGTCACAAAGAAAGTCAACTCATATGAAGAAGTTTCTGTGATGTCTATAATCTTTTCTAAAGTAGATTTATGCTGCTAGAAGCAGAAGTCTCATTGTCATCAAAATAAAATGAAGCTATTAAAACATATTTTTAAAAATATCTTTTTTTTTCCTTCTTTATTTTGTATTTATCAAAAAAAACAGTAAAAAGAATTTAAAATGCAGAAGAGTTAACAATAACTATACAGAGGATAAGAATCATAAGCATGGCTTATCAAGGGTAGAAATACAAATAAGATTGCTACACATATATTTTCTTTGTGTTCAGCTTTCCCTATATATCCTTATTCAAGGTCTC
>PVIH01025507.1:0-20567 GCA_004025045.1 Sigmodon hispidus
GGGGTGTGGGGATGTGGGGTAGTGTGGGGAGTGTGGAGGGGAACTGGAGTAAAAAAACTTTTAAAACCAAAGATTAATGGTGAGGATCGATATCATGACATATATATGCCTTATAAATGAATCAAAGTTATTGAGTTGGATAAATATAAAAATTACTTTATTCACTACTTAAATTATTCAGTAATTCATGATCTTTCTTTCTTACATAATCTTTTCTGTTCATCAAAATATAAAGCTTAACAAGAAAAAAAGGAAATCACATTTCTACTGAAGATTAAGTTCTAAAAGCAGAGAACTAATAAAAAATAACTATTAATTTAAGGTCATAAACCACCGTCTACCCATAAGAACCCATGGAGTTACCCTAGTGAAAAAGTCTATGGATTGGAAGACTAGAGTCAAAAGTTGAAGAAGAAAAAATAATGCCTAAAGATATAATTTATAACTTGCATACTGCTGTACTTTGTGAGCTAATAAAACAAAAATGCAGCCAGCAGCTGAAAAACCACAATGATGTACAACTAAATTCATTAGAAATGTGGTGATTACTCTTGTGCCATTACATTAAGGAGATTAACTTCTTACTAGCCAACTTTTTACAATTGTGTCTGTAAGGTGTTTCTCCAAGAAGCTGGTATTTGAAATGGTTTACTCAGTAAAGCAGAGTCCAGCTCCAATACACTGGTATTATCCAATGCCTTGTGGGTTTAAATAGAGTAGGACAATGAATAAAGTTTTTCACCTAATTACTAGGATTGGGATACCAACAATTTCTAGCCTCTAGTTCTAAAAGCATCTTGACAATCACAGATCATGGTACTTCTCATATTGGCAAATATATCATACATAATATTTGTATGCATGTTTACATGTATATGATTATATATAATGTCTTAGTATAATAAACTTGCATATGGTGCCTTTTTAACAGAGTTCAGAAGTAACAGGGAGTTTAAAGTGACAATTTGTAATTGTTTTCAGAATCTAATGTTCAGCTAGAGGGCTTACAGAGCAGTGTCCTGGGTCTGCTCCAAGAGGATCTGGTTTAGTAAATCTGTAGTAAGACCCAAGAATTTTCATTTCTAACAAGCTCCCCGGTGATGCTGAGACTGCCGGTTAGGGATGACAGCATGGAAACAAGTACCATAAATAAGAGGGAGTTTTGCAAATAATCAGAGCCATCCAGACATTAATAATCACATCCCTGTTCTCTCCCAACTGCTATTTCATCACAGATGAAAGATCTTAAGCTAACTTGATGTATTCCGTTCTGTTCTTATTTCATTATTTAGCAAACTAAATTTAAATCTTCAAAGGGATATGCTCCATCTCTGAAAAAAGTTCCTTTGTCTCATCACACTGGACTCCACAAGCTTTGCAAAATGTCAATTTTGCTGCTAAAGAGAATGTTTTTAAAAGTGCATTTTACATAATGTAGAAAAAATGAAAGTCTTTTCTAATAGACAGACTTCTCTTTAAGTAATCTAATTCTAAAGATTACCCTACATTAGTGTAAAAAAGTGTATCATAACTAATATTAACACATACCTTTCCAGTCATTACTATTATCTTCCATAAGAAAGTCAAAGACTGCATGTTTTTTAGTAAATAATTCCACTTCATTCACAATATATGAAAAGCACTCACTCTCTTTAGGTCACACTAGCTCTCCCCAGACCACTGTCTCTATGCTTGTGTACATCCTTGACCTTCATATCTTTGTAGACATATTTCTATTTTCCTGTTACATATAAATGTGGGTAAATTTTGTTTAGCTTCCAACCAGAACTGGATGTAATTTTATTGAAAAGTGTCCGCTTGACTCCTCTCAGGAGAAACTCAGATTTCTTTCATGTATTAACTGGATACTGATATCCTTTCTCTTATAACTTTGAAAGAGGATACTAATTACCTATGAGTGTATGTGTACACTTATGCACACACAAACTAAAGGCATACTGACCAATGTCATGCTAGTGAATTTTCATACCTCTACATGAGAAATTGTCCATTTTTTAAATTTTTTTTTTTAAGAAGCAGCATCAAGCAGATAGAGCAGCAGCAATTTTGGGCCCTGTTGATGTTGATTTATAAAGGATGGAAGCCATACATAGCCATTTCAGTCTACAAAGCTGTTGAGAAGTCCTGCTCAGTTAGATCTTGATCTATTCTGTCAGGGACTCTACATGAAGTCAGCTATCTGCAGTTGGAAACAACTGCTTAATATAGTAGTGAGGATGGTTGTCACATAATTCTTAAGTTGGGTATTCTGGTCTTCTTTCTACTAAAATCTAAATTCGTTTATTCTTTTCTACATTTTTTTCTAATTTTTCATGAAGAATTCAATGGGACAAAATAAAATTAGATTATTTGTTTTCAAGTTGTCCCATCATTGTTTGAACATGACTTTTCTCTTTGACATAAATACTGAGCTACCTCTCCCCAGGCGAATGACAGAGGTATTTATGATTTTTATGTAAGGAATGTGGTTCTGTAAGAGTCACCTTCTCAATGCCAGGCATTGTTTACCTTTTCAAAAAATCTAAAGTCAGTGAAAAATATGAACTGTTACCCTCATTAGTACTAGAACTTTTTAAAGAAAAGCAACATTTTTATCTTTTGTGGTAGCCTCTTCTTAGAGACATGATTCTGACCAGAAAAGTATCAAGTACATATGAACTCTTAAAATCAATGGTACATGTCCTGAAGCCGAACATTGAAAGCCTCCTGTTCCTATCACATCACCTCTTTCTTAGGGGCAAGCCATAGGCATCTGTCACAGAAAATACTCAAAAAGATACTCATCTTCTTTCATACACCTTTTAGATACAGAAGAAATGAATATCACATTTAAAAATTAAACTTATCAAAAATAAATAGTGTTCAGATATATGATGAATAGAGGATTTTATTTTTGACTATCCTATAAAATATATACATTTCTATTGAAATGAGCATTGTGGGGCAACATATACCTACCACCTGAATGTAACTATTTGTACAAATGCTTTACTACATACTAGAAAATATTTATGAGTTCACTTAGATTTCTTTTTAATTTTTAAATTAAATGGAAGTTGGAGTATAATTTCAGGTGTCTATGGAGTGAAGAATAGGGTATCAGAAACCTTAGGGTTAGAATTAAAGGCACTTGTTAGTCACTTGTGTTTTCTGGGATACAAGCATCTTCACTGTACACTCAAGTGTTGAACCATCTTTCCAGTCCAAATTTAAGTATCTAATATTATTTTTACTATGCAAAATAATATTATTTTACAATTCAAAATTCAGTTTGAATTACTTTTGAGTTCTTTGGATATTTAAACAATCTAATGGAAGTGAACTGATGCTATTGTAATTGCTTCATGAAAAGAAAAAGTTATTCAGAAGAATACTGAATTCATCTCTCCTATAATATCTTTGAAAAAATAAATTTATTTAGAAAAAAATGTAACATGGGTAAAAGACCTTTTAAACATTGACTTCTATTCTCCACTTGATTCTAGTTCTATTATATCATGTTTCTCTGAGTACAAAGAGATACTTTCACTGCAAGCTGCCATTCAATCCACGATTTTAAGAAAATTGTGGTTGATAAGTATGTTCAAACAGGCTTATTGCTATGTATGTCAGCAGAACTGTTATCCAATATCAGCAGCTTTGATGCACTTGTGTTTTCTGTACCTAAATAATGTACTTTTTGAACATAATAATCTCAGAAAGTATTGCAACAGAAAAATAACGTTTTTCAATGGATCTCCCTCCCTGATGTCTGCCACCTTTTACTATTCCTTTAAAAAATGAGAGTATGTTGTTATCAGTAATCTTGAAAATATTTTATTTAAATTATGAGAAAAAGACTAAATTCTGAGGGACAAATAAATCACCCCACTTTTTAGTTCATTATGATATAAAATCATGAGATAAATGTTACTACCTTAAAGGTAAATCTATTCTTCAATTGAAAATTTTATATATATGTATATATATGTTATATGTTTGTGCATGTCACATGTGTGGCCATATATGAAAATGCAGGTCTACAGGCGAAAGAACATGTATGTTCTGACCTTGTATAATTGTGTCCCTGTGCTTGTAAAGGCAAGACTAGCTGCTGAGTCATTTCCCTCATAATGTCATGTATTTCTAATAAGGACTGTTTCAAATTTATATAGTTTACCTATTCCTTTGGAAGATTTGACGTTTTTATTTACATTTTACATGGTGATATAACATAAATTCTAATAAGATTATAATTTGCCTTTAAAAATTTTGTAGGTCAGGCTGTACTCAGTTTTGCAGTCTCTTTCCTGAGTTCTTAGAACCTGGGTCCTTGGTGTTCACTGCATGCCTAGCAGATGATCACATTTCAGACATGAAGAGAGTGCTGAATGATTGCTGAATGAAATAATAAGATACCTCCGTGAAAAAATTACAAATGTTGAATGAACTTGACTAAAGTTAAAATGCATGAAATGACATTTTAATTATTCAAAAGAAGTCTAAGAAAAATTTAAAGTTAAGTGATAAACAGTATGCTGAAAAGATGCTTTGATTTTATATTTTATCAGTAATTTTGTAATTTTGATGAAAATTTTAATCAATTCATACATTTTATCCTTGACAAATTTTAAGCAATTTATGTAAAATGAAAAGTTTATATTTAATACTTTATAAATCTCTATAAAACATGATTTTCACCAAAGTATCTTTTGCTCATCTTCTTTTTCCAAGTGTGTTGTGACATTTTATAGTTTCTATAGTGTAGAAAATAGAAGGAAGAGCAAGAAAACTGGCAATTTACTCACAGTTAAGTCTGAGAGTATACTAGAAGCAAAAGAGCACAGAATTAAGTCAGAAGAAAACTGTATTAGATGTGACTACCAGGTTAACACTGTGAATTCTGCAAATATCTTTAAATTTCCTAAGGCAAACCCACATTTCATAATGGCATTATGTAATTTACTAAACTGTCATTTTGTTGATTTTTATTTGGTATTTATTAGATGTTAATAAAATATTCTAGGAAGAAGTGGTAATCAGCTTTTCCATTTATGAAATTCATGTTTAATAGTCTATAGTCACATACAATATATTATAACTTTAGTTATGACTTCCAATTGTTCTAATACATAAATATAAAATTAAATATTATGAGCAATTAAAAAATCTGACAACTCCTGAAAGTCTCACAATGTATTTTTAAAAGATAAAATTTAACATCACACTTGAAAGGTGACTAGAATTCTTTAAGCAAAAAGGATGGTGAAGGCCATTTTCTAGAAAGATATAAATGTTCTATTATCTGATAAGGGGATATGGGTAAGCACATAGATGTTCATGTTAAGCAATGAAATTGTAACTCATGTAGCATTATAGCTATAAAAGTTGACCAAGATCAAGTTTAAGATGAAGACAGTGATAGATACCAGTGTATTTTTATTTGCAGTTAAGCATTCTGAATCTTAACTGCTATAAAAGATTTAAGTATCTTAAGGAGAAAACAGCATGACCAAAGTTACACAATATTTTATTTTATCACATTATCTAAACATCTCTATGGATAGCATTACAGCAAACTGTGTGAGAAGACCAACTCTGAGACCATAGTAACCAAATAGAAAATGTTAGCTAAGCCTGGAGTAAATACAATGCAAAAAGGGGAAAGAAGATGGATCTGAGACATAACCAGTTTAAGAATGAATGAAAAATCAGTGGTTGGTTGAATATAGGATAAACTCAAATGTTAAAGATAACTAAATAATGATTTTAAAACATAAAGAATATGAGGATGGAGGTATCATTAGAGAAGGGAAGAAAATAAGATGACCAAGTTTTCAAATTTTAATAGATTACATAAGAGTTAACAGAATAGAAATACTGACTAGACAAACAAATGTGTTTATATGAAGCGCTCCGATTGAAGCTGATGATCAGTCATATATGTACATACAGTCTCAGTAATGAAATCTCAGCTGGTATATGAAATAAGAATCTGTTGACATTTAAATATTAATTATTTATTAATAAGTATTAATATTTAATTTTTATTTAATTATTCTACAAAATGAGATATAATCATGTACTAACTATATAGTTTAGTAATTAAAGGTATCCAGAGGCATCCCTGAAGGTTTATAGTAGCCATAACACGTTAATGGAAATGGACAAACAAGACAGACTAATGAGGAAGGAAAGAGAAGATGGTACCACATAAACCTGAGGACTGAACTAGAAATCAAGCTGCAATGTCTGCATAGCACAGTCAACACAATAATAGTCTTCACTTAAGGCAATCAAAGTCATTAGTGATGACAGAAAGATTACTTGTACTAATATTATTTCCATAGACATAATCAAAATTGTGGAATATACAGTATAACAAATAAAATAAGAGAAGGGCCACTGACTGATAATTTTATGAGAATTACATCCTTGAGATTAAGTGATATTTGGAAAAAAGCAACGAAGAAAAAATGTTTTAAGGATAAGGAAGTGTAAGCCACATTACATGGTATATATACTTCCAGAGGGGGAAAAATAAAATTATAGACAGATTTTAAAAAAAGCATGAGGTGATTGAACAGATAAGTAGGATAGAACTGATAAGATTAGAGATGAATGATAGTAAATCTAAATATATAACATTTCAGGATTTAACATTTTGGCACATTTTTCATTTTAAATATCACATCTTCACCTTATAAAAATGAAGGCTGACATATCAAGAAAGAAGTGGCTTAAAATGCATAAATATCAGGAGAAAATAGAAGCAAATTATGCAGAAAAATAAAGTAGTGAAAACTACACTTTGGAAGGAATCTCCTGGCTACAATAAATAAGACATGGAAATCAAAAAACTATCCAGCCATAGAATAATTCTTTAATTTAAAAAATTGTTGTTCTTCAGGACAGACAATGGGCCAGAAATAAAAATACTTGCTGAACAAGCATTAGGTCGTGAGTTTGATACCAAAAACTCACTTCAAAGCCTAAATGTCCTTACAATGACTTATAAGTAGATAATAAGTGTTAAATGATCATCATGATACAATTCACAGACCCAGAGAGACTAAGTAACAAAGAGGGGACTCAGAGAGAGATGCATGTATCTCCCTGGGAAAGAAAAACATAATAAATTTTGCAAGTTGACTGAAGTCAGGTGGGGATGGGAAAGGAGGGATCAGGCAGGAGGAGAAAGAGGGGGAGAGTGCTGGGACAAACAACTGGAATGGATGTATTTGGGGAGTGGCATGGAAACTTAGTGCAGTAAAAACATCCTGAAATCTATGAGAGTGATCCTAGAAAAAACTTGTAGTAATGGGCAATATAGAGCCTGAACTGGCTATCATCTGTTACCAGGCAAATCTTCAAGTAGTAGAACTGGTATCTTAGCCATGAAACCTTTGACCTACAATTTGTCCTTCCTACAAGATATGAAAGGTCATGGTGGCACAGAACTTGAGGGAGTGTCCAACCAATAATTGGTCTAACTTGAGGTCCATGCCAATAGAGATAGTCCATATCTGACATTACCTGGATTGACAGGAACCAGAGGCTGATTAGCCTAGGGACCTAGGATAAAAGGAAACACTACTGGAATTTAATTAATTAATTATTATTTGCTGATGATACTTTGGTATACTCATATATCAATGCCTAACCCAATTGTCAGCACAGAAAATTGGGAGTTCTCAATAAGCTCATACATTTTATGATTACTGTATCAGATGGAGAGACCCACACCCAAACATTAAGCAGAGCTCAGGAAAAGGGAGAAAAAGGATTATAGGAACCAGAGGGTTTGAGAATACCAGGAAAATGGAGAATGTAACCCACAGAATCAACTAAGCAGAGCGCATTGGAGAGTCACAGAAAGTGAAGCTTCAATTACAGAGACTGCATGGGTCTGTGCTAGATCCTCAGCATATAAGTCATGGTTGTGTAGCTTGGTGCTTTCTGTGGGAGGGTGTGTCTCTGACTCCTTTGCTTGCTCTTAGGGTTCTTTTTCTCCTCTTGTGTCACCTCATCCAGCCTTGATATGAGGGATTATGCCTTGTCTTATTGTAACATGTTATGCCATGTTAAATTAATATTCCTGAGAAGCCTGATCTTTTTGAAGGGAAATGGAGAAATAGTGGATTTGAGGGAGAGAAAAAATGGTGTCCAGGACTGATAGGAGTGGAAGGAAAGGGAACTGCGGTTAAGATATAATGTATGAGGGGAAAAATGTCTAGATGTATGTATAACACACCTGTGACCCCAAAAACATGAGGCCCATGACAGGAGGATCCCTGGAGATTGAGAGCTTCCAACCTGGGTTTTGAGACCCTGTCTCCAAAGAATAAAGCATAGTAGGTTCAGGTAATCTTCTGTATTTACCAGAGTATTGTTTGTCATGTTATTCTGATGCCTGTGTCTTCAGGCTGCTGTTACACAGACAATGCTGCTTCTATGATGCATTAGGAATTATTTTTCACATTGAGCAGTGTTCAGTCAGATGGTTTGCATTCTCTGTGTCACATTCAGGTTGGGCCTAGGTGTAGAGTGATTAAAAAAAGGGTACAGTTGATTTTAATCACTGTGTCTTTCAGAAGTAGACATAGTTACTCTCCCAAGAGACCTTGGAAGGCAATCCTAATGACAGAAATCACTTCTTCCCTATTCCGCATAGTATATTTGAGTTATGTGTGCATAGTACACAACCCAAGATTACATAGGAAAGAATCAAATAATTAAATGTATATGTAAATAAAGGAGAATCTAAGTTCTTTAGTGCATTAGGATTAAGAAAATGTCATAAATGCACCATTTCCAAACTTGCAAAAGTAGAATATAGAACACCTGTCCCAACAGTAACACACCTAAAATTCCTAGGTATGCAGGGTTATTTTTATATATCCATGGTAACTTATTTCTCTTGCTTTTTTTTTTGGCTTCTAAGTGTATGTTGCCAAGCAGTTTATATTATATTCAATGATTATAATAAACCTGCTGAATCTAGAGCAGATCATCATTCCACTAAGTACAAGCTCTGCCTAGTTACTGAAAGAAAACTAACAAAAATATTAAAATTACCTGTTCAAAAGTCAATTGTGGTGTTCGGGTGCTCTCC
Organism: Sigmodon hispidus; assembly: GCA_004025045.1. Classification (NCBI taxonomy): domain Eukaryota; kingdom Metazoa; phylum Chordata; class Mammalia; order Rodentia; family Cricetidae; genus Sigmodon; species Sigmodon hispidus. The sequence continues at coordinate 9,116 of PVIH01025507.1, forward strand.
TTGCACAGAAATATATTCACAGATGTGCTATTGACAGCAGAGAAATTTACAGATTCCTCTCATTTGTGTAAAAATTAACCCATGTATGATAGAGAAAATGAATATCACATGACTTTCTCAGCTGATGCACTTTTCTTAAGATCAGTTTTAAATCCAGCCTGTAAGATATCAATATCACATGGATGAAGAAGTAAATTCACAAAAAGCAAGAGGCACAAGTAGTTTCGAAAATTTATCATCAGAGCATCTCTTTCCTGAAATAGACATCACTAGATTTGCATTATTTTAAGGTGAAGACACTTTCTACTTTATTAATTGTTTGTTTTACCTCTCTACCAAAGTTTTCTCTCCCTTTTCTCCTCCCATTCCCTCCACCTGCTTCTGCTCTCCCATCTGCTCCTCCTCCATTTTTATTAAAAAAGGGGCAGGATTCTCATGGATATCCACAAAACATGGCACATCAAGTTGCAATAAGACTAAATGCCTCCCCTTGTTTTAAGGCTGAGCAAAGCAATCCAGCAAGGAGGAAAAAATCCCAAAAGGCCTTAGCACCAATGTTAAGATCAAGTTACATAACTGTCACATAAGCAGAGGGTCAAGATCAGTGACATGCTGGTTCCTGGGTTACCAGTTCAGTCTCTGTGAGCCCCTATGAGCCCAGGGTAGTTGATTCTGGGAGGGGGGTTTGTGATGTCTTTGACACCTCTGGTTTCTAAAATTCTTTCCTCCTCTCTTCTGTAGGAGTTTTGGAATACCTCAAAATATTTGGCTGTGGGTCTCTGCATCTGTTTTTATAAATTGCTGGATAAAGCCTCTCTGATGACTTTTGGGCTAGGCATCAATCTGTAAGTATAGTAGATTATTGACATTTTTCTCTACAATCATGTTTTATTCTGTCATAGGTATCTGAACCATCGAACATCTGAATCCTGCCACTCTAGGCAGTGTCAGGGGTAGACTCAATTTCCTGGCATGGGTTTCAGGCTAGACTAGTTATTCGTTGGCCACTCCCATAATCTCTGTGTCACCTTTATCCCAGAACATCCCATAGGCAGGATAGACTGTAGGTTAAAGGTTATGTGGCTGGGTTGGTGTTCCAATTCCTTCACTGGTAATCTTGCCTGGTCACACAAGGTGACCAGTTCAAGTTACTTATTTCATTTTACTGGGAACCTTAGAGGGGTCATCCTTGTAGATTCCTAGGAGTTTAACCTTGCACCAGGTTTCTACCTGCCCCTTAAATGACACCCTATCCAGTCAGCTCTTTCAGTGCTTCCCCCACCCCAAGGGGAAACACTTCACTGCAACATAATGCACCTATGAATTCTCCAGAAGAAAATGCTAACTCCAAGTCAAGAAGAGTGAAATATATTCATCCTCTTATTGTTAGTTTCCATCTAGGAATATTTTTTATAGTAAAATAGATCGGAAAATCTAAAGTGCTCTAAAGAAGTATATATAATACATATTTAATTTTCTTTTTCACAGAACTGAGAACTAATTTTGGATAATTTGAAACTCTTTGTCAACTTCTTTTGAGATATTTGATTGAACTAAAACAATAATCTAAGACAATTCAATGATTTTAGAATATTTATTATTTATTTGTTTCAAGTAAGTCCAATCCAACACTAGTTCTACTGCTCATTAAATAAGAATATCATATCATATAAAATTTATTCTATGTTGGTTTGTTCTTCTGTACAGTACAATCAATATTAGTAACTTACTTATCTGGCAATGTAAGCATTAACAAAGCTAATTTATGTTATGGGCTTTCTTCAAGGCCAAGTACATGATAAGCATGCTTAATGTATCCACAATTATCATTGTTACTGTGTTATGTATATGGTCACTTTAATGAAATCTCATATCTCCTATGTAGATATTATAACCTTAAACATACACACACACACACACAAAATAGGAGGGAATATGGTTTCTAAACTGATTTTTTATGTATTTTCTTCCTATATAAGATGAAAAATCTGATAACTAATAATTGCTCCTTGACGTGGGTTTTAAGATAATTGAATTCTTCATCTGCTGGCATTAAGCTACACTCATGCAATTCAGTTTTGAATGTCCTAATGCATTTACATTGTTTATACACATTTTACTCATGACATACATCAGATTTGGTCAAAATAATGCAATAGTTTATTCCTCTGCATGTTTCTAAATATATACATGGTGAAGAAGTGGAAGGTATTGTGAATCTAGGGACAGAATTCAATGCTAAGCAGTAATTGGAAAAGATTGGTTGCTTGGAAACTGAATAGAACAGTGCTTTGTTTCAAGTGACAGGTATTACAAATCATGCATTAAACTAGTAGAACCTTTTTTAAAATTTCAGCAGTGCAATTGATGGCAGTTTTAATAAACTTTGACATATAACTTAAAATAGTGCATTTCAATCATGCAGAAGGCTTCCCCAAATAACCTACAAATACTGGCATTTTTATACTGAACTTTGGTTGCAAACCTTATGAAGGTTTGGGCTGTATATGCATAAAGTGGATTCAGATTGAGGGTAATGAAATATTTTCCTAAGAATAATCACTCCTTCAAAAAGAGCTGCATGTAATCAGCTGTGTCATGCACCATTGAACTTTGTGCATGGGACTTTCTGTGTAATTGCTGCTTGGTGACATTTGCAACTGGATGCAGTTATTAAACGATGTAAGATGCTAATTTGTTACCTGGCCAGGGGAGTAGGTTCTTTCACTCCTACTCAGGTTGAAAATGTGATGACCCTGAGTGAATGAAATAAATAGATTCACTCAGAGAGAACAGAAATTATGATGTGAAGTGACCCTTTCTTGGGCTTCATAGAAGACAGATTTTAAATGAATATAGCCAAGGCCCATGATTTCATAATGTACCCACACTTCTATTTTTACAAGCTAGTTACGTATTTATCTTCCCCTATGTTTCTAAAATTAATTGTAAATTAAAAAATAATTTCCTCACAAAATGGTTTCTGATTCTGTTCTTTTCTGGAAATCTATTCATTTGACTCCAAACTGATGTGAATTAAGGCCCCACTCCAAGAGATACACAGCACTGCTTAGGTGACCAGGAACCAGAAACTAAAGAGCCCAGACCTAGAGTAAAAAAATCATGGGGGTAAAAAGGCAAGAAAATGACCCAGAGTGATATTCTACTGTACTCACTGAACACTGCCTTATTCAGTCATCATCAGAGAGGTTTCTTCCTGAAGCAGAAGGGAACAAATATCCTCAAACTTGGATTAGATAGCAAAGTTGGTTCTGAGATAGGCAGTTAGGGAAAAGAAGTCCTGAAGTGATAAAAGCAAAAGGGGTGAATTTCTAAGGTACCTGGCTTATTCCTCACTCTCAGAACCTGAGGCAAGTCTGGTACTTATAATAAAGGTCTTGCGAAGTTCTCTCGATAGGGGGCTCCTAATAAAGAGCTACCTAAACATTTTCAGCCTTGGATCTAGATGTGTTTACAAAAAGGTATCAGCCAATCAGCCATCCTGTCTTTCTTGAAACTGATCAACCCTAAATAGTAGGGGAGTAGTACCCTTGAAAGACTTTAAAAATTCAACCCTCAAGGAACAGACTGGGAAGATTTGCTGCCACCAACCTTTGCTAGAGATCTTTGCCTGCCTCTACCTGCTGTATTTGCTCACCCTAAAAAACAAACAAAAAAAAAAAAAAACCTTTTTTTCATTCTTCATTTGCTTAAAATCCTTGATATGATGATATGTGCCTAATGCCTGCTTTAGTTTTAGTTTTTGTTTTTTGTGGCTTGTTTTGCTATATTTATTTGGTTGATGTTGCTTGGAAACCTCTCATTTCTGAGAGAGGATTGGGAAGGTTGTATCTGAGGAAGAGGCAAGGTAGGAGGGAGAGACTGGAGGAAGGGAGGGAGACAAAACTGCTGTCAGGATGCAATACATGAGAGAAGAATAAAACTGAAAGACTATATATTCAGGTGTCTGTAAAACTGATTATGTTATAAGCTTTTATTGAACACTATAATGGTTCAAATCTTCAATAAAGTGTTCAATAATTTTTTATACATATTGTATTGAAACAATTTCAACTTACTTTTTGATGGCTTGGGCTGGTTTTTAAGTTTTGAATGTTTATGTGTTTGTTTTTGCCTTGTTTTGACCAAATGCGTAACTAAAACCAACTTAATGCAGAAAAGGTTGATTTGGTCTCACAATTAGGGAAATAAATCTCAAAAAGCAAAGAATACTTGAAAGCAGGACTCAGAATTACTGGTCACATAATATTCCTAGTCACTAAGCAGAGAATTAGAAAGCTTGGCAGTTTATCAAACATTAGAGCTCACTCTCAGTGACTGATTTCCTCCAGAGAGGCTCCAAATTGTAAAAGTTTTCATCTAAAATTTTCTGGACAATGTAGTGTTCACACAGAAGTCTATGAGAAATATCTCCCATTAAAATAATCATAGAATATTCTTATATTCCTATAATATATTTAACTTTTAAAATACTAAAACCTGATTAAAATTAAGAAGATAAAAATTATTCAGTAGTTTCTGATAAAAAGAAAATTGGAGTTTTGTTTGGATATTTTTCCACTATTAGACAATAATGATTAAAGTGAGACAAAAATAACCTTAGAAATCATATTACAGAAATCTGACTGATTCAGAAGAATCAGGCTTGTTTCTTACTCCAGCTGGACTCTCCTACAGGAGTAAAGAGAATTATTTTAACGATAATTCTTCAAGATGCCAGGTTGTGGTGCATCTACCATCTCCATGTATCCTTGTTGCTTGTAACTCATTGACCAGAATTAATTCAACCATAAGAGAACAAAGAAGGAAAAAAATTATGGTTTGGTTATACCCTATCCACTTAAAAGATTCATATATTCATGGCTTGGTCCCCATTAAAGTCACTATTTGTGGGAGTTTTGGAAAACTGAAGAAGGGAGCCTAAATAGAGAGCACATGTCACTGTGGGCAGTATTGTTTTGCACAGCACCTGTCTCTCTTCACCTTGTTTCCTCTCTAGAATGATGATATCATACCCTTCCACCAAGAGAACTTATAACACAAAAATAATGAGCTTAAATCTGACTTTTTTCTATTTCTCTTTATCAAAAATATTGGACACCAGTCACACTGGTGTGCTTCTCTTTATCATAGGGATTTTTGTGACAAGTGTTAGAAAAAAAGTATTGTACATAAAAAAAAAAACTTGACTGTGTGTGTGTGTGTGTGTGTGTGTGTGTGTGTGTGTGTGTGTGTGTAGGAGCACATATGCCATGGTGAGTGTGTAGTTCAGGGGTCAGAGATCAACACAGAAATTGGTTCCCTTCTTGTGGACTTCATGGATTAAAGTGGGGAAAATGTGTTTTCTGAGGCTAACCTTTAGCCCCTGGAATAATCTGACACACTTGTAACAAAGTTAACAGTATTGTAATATGAAAAAGTGAATTGAATTTTCTGAATGGGTTTTATCTTTCTCTACCATTTTATTTTAAGCAAGCAATTCTCAGACCCTCAAATATGGCTGCCCTAGTTTCTAAAGGAGGGAGAAGATTTTAACTCAATGAGAAAAATGATTATAATTTCAAGTTTGTGTGCACAAGCTTTAAGTAGACTTTCTAAAGTCTAGGAAGGTGGGAGAAGAGTACTGCATTCTTGTTCAAAGATCCTTTTCCCTCTTCCCTCATTCACAGTGATAGAAGTTCCTTCTGCATCTACAGTCTCTCCTCCCATCCTTGATCTTCCCCCAGTACTAAGAGCTGCCTATCCACATTTAAAGCAGTTAAAACCATACTTCTTTGATATAAACAATAATTCCTATATACTAGATATGAAAAATAGAGAATATAATTTTGATAGCTATAAGCTTCTCTTCAATTGCTCCTGTGCGCAAATCATGCATCATTGCACCTATATCCTAACTGGCCTCTAAGAACAATTTTTATTGTCCATTGCACATGCCAATGACATCTGTGTGTATGGCCTTTATTACTTTTTTTTTTAATCAGAGACTCAGGACCTTTTAGATTCCACCTACATTAGAAATCACCCCTGTGCTCTCTAAGAACAGTTCTGGAGAACCTGTCATAGTATAGGAAACTGTTTATCCCTGACAGGATTCATCAGATCATCCTACTGTCTCTTTATTCACTCTGCTGCCCCTTCTTTTGTAATAAACATTACAAGGACAAATATTATTACTAGGCATTAATCATCTGCATATTTTTAGTAGTAACCAATTATTCTAGTAAACAGTAATTGCTTGAGAAACATTTTAGAGTGTTGTTCAGTATTCACATTTGACACAGAATGGCATATTAATTTTGTAACTTTGATTTTTAGAAAATTATATTCTATAAATCCACATAAGCACATCCAATAAGGATGCTAAGCAAAATCCATGTATATGGAGAAAGATAACTCACTTTGAAGGGACAAGTTCAAGAAATGAGAATGCCCTGACATTTGTTGCGTGGACATTGCCATAATACATGTGAATGAGAAGACCTCATGTTCCAGAAAAGGGAGTTCTGCTAGAAAGGAGGAAGCATAAGCTCTATTTCTGAAACGGTTCCATAGAGAGGCTTGAATTAGAGCTCAGAAATATGGGGGAATAGTTCATGTGAGCTGCAAGTAATTGAGTATTCTTAGAGCATCCAAGAAGTATATGTGCTGTGAGAGGATGAAAAGAGGGAGCAGGCAAAGATAAGGCTGAACTAATTAGTAAAGAGGGTCCACAAGGACCTGCAATGCCATGCAAGGCAGTTTAGGATTTATACTGGTGTGATGAAGAATCAGAAGCTGTGGGTGTTTACGTGACTCCTTCAAGGTCACAGTGAGAGTGGAGGGAAGCAAAAACATAATCTTGCCCATAGCTTGATTACTAACTAGTGTGTGTTTCTTTGAAATACATTTTAATCAGCAGTTCATCAACACTGCATCTTGAATTCTTAATGAAATACTGTAAAGCTTGTTCCACTTTACATGAAGAGGCTAGCTGACAGAACTGGTCAGTCAAGAAGCCAATAGTGTTCACCTAAGTAACTGTTAACATCAGGTATATTCCATAAAGGACTGCTGTTCTCTTTTGTTTCAGGGTAAATTATGTTTGCATAATGTCTCACTTATACCATGTAAATCTCATTTAACACGTAATAGACTGTTTACCTATATAAATCTGCTAACAATGGAATACATACCTGATGTACACATTGGGAAAATAAAATGTGACTGAGGAAGAAGGATTACATGGCCTAAGAACTGCATATTACTTAAAACAAAAGAAAAAACAAGGCAAAGTGGTCTTACAATTGTGCAGTTGTAAATAGTGAATGAATTATCACTTTAGTAGATACTATATTTTACATTTTAATGGTATGTTGGAGACCCCCAAGTAAAAATCCTCTGAGCATAGCAGAAATCAAAAATTAAACTATCTTTTAAAAAATGCATAATTCATGAAAATGCATAATAACTTATTTAAAAATAATTATTTAAAGTGCCTACATAAGAACAAACTAACTACAACTATTGTTAAATTTGAAGGAGTGTTTATCAAGCTTCTCCCTTTAAGATATCATCAATGCTAAATCACTGAGATTGAAGGGTTGCATGATGTAAAATCACCAAATAATAAATATACATATAAAGAAATTCCAATACAAATGTCTCTTTTATATAGTAATAGATGTTGATAAATAAATAAGCAAATAAGCAAATTCTAAAGACAAGCAAACCTTTGTTATAGCAATGCTATCTGCAAGTGGTTGATGCATGGAGAATTCACAGTGCTCCTGTGCCTGGATCAAGGGGATCAATCTGCCTCTGGAAGCTTTGAAATTGCTTTCATTTATTTTTCCTGGGGACATGAGGCAATACTGGAGAATCCTGAGGTAATTATAATGGTATTTCACTCCTTATAGGATAAGAATTCACTTTAGAATTTTTCTTCTTTTGAATGATAAGCAGCAGATATTTTGACCCAAACCATACACACATCTGACTCCCTTTGTTGAAATTCAGAATAAAAGTCATTAAAATTACACAGAGCTGCTAGTAAATTCCGAGTTGATGTCCTGGTAATGTCTTGCAAGTTGATCTCTTTAACAGCACCTGAGAGGGCTGCTCAATAGTGGGCTTTTGTTTTCCTTTTCTTTATTGTTTCTACAGAGAGTCTACATGTAACATTATAGTATCAACTGAAGCATATTTCTAACAGATTTTATTTATTTCTATCTTGTTCAGTCTTTTGAGAAATATTTAGTTGTGAGTGTGTGTGTGTATGCGTATATGTCTGTGTCTTTGTATGTGTTGTTGTGGTTATTGTTTGGTTTGTTTTTGTAGAAACGGAATTTAATTTTCAGGCTGCCATATTTAATGGCTCAAATACATGTGTTAGGAGTATCTGCTACCTTTATCCTCTTCAGGTATGTGCACTCATATAAACATACCCATAGACAGGCACTCATATGTACACATAATTTAAAGTAATAAAAATAAACCTTTGAAATATTTAATTATGTGGGTTATAATGAATGTGGTTGATAGTAGAATAAGGGCAACATAATTTACAAAAAGTTAGCTTTATTTTTATTTCCAGTGGAATATTTTTTATCATTACTAACAGTTCAGTGTCATAAAATGTGAAGCCTTTCACTCTGTGAAACTCTATTTAGGGAATTAATCCTTAAAACAGTCTTTCTAACCCTATTGCATTTCTTCCCTAATAACAACTGCAAGAATTTTGTTCTTTACCAAAGAAAGGCTCTTGAAACTCTACTACGTAAAGATCAACATTTGCAATATTCTATTTTTTTTCTATAGTTTCTTTCATATACACTCAGGAACATTGTTCTCAACTAAAAGCAGATTTTCTGAGACTTCCCCCTCAGGCTGCTTCTGTGTTCTGTCTCTGGAATATCAGCAGCACATTCATTACTTTTCCTAGTAAGTAACTAAAGTTTTCAACTTGACAAGATGCCCCTTGCCACACAGATGTTTCAAGTTTATCTCAATATGCCTTAAACACAACTCATAATCTTTCTTCCTCAAATATGTTCTGTCCTGGAACTCACTATTTGAGAAGAACTGCTTCTTGACTTCCAAGCCATAAACAGAATGCTTACACTAAATGTTTCCATCTCTCCAATGGCCCTTTTCTCCCCACCATGTAGGAAGGCTACAGCAAAGCTGCATCAGAGAAAGGCTGCTGAGAGAAAATACTGGACAAAAAGGAGTTTAAAGAAAGAAGAATATTTTTTAATTACAGTTAAATAAGTTACTCTTCATCATTGGTGAAATGTTATGACCACTGGAGCAAGAAGTCAGCTGGTAACATTGAATTTGTTGACAGGAGAGGAGAAATAAACAGGAAATATGCCTAGGCTAATGTCTTAACCCCAATGCCCCATTTCTTCCAACAAGGCTCCTAAAACAGCAGCATAAGTAGGAATAGACCAATTGTTCAAACACATGAGCAGATGGATGACATTTTACACTCAAATCACAATATAGACCTATAAGATGAATGCTGAATACTGAAAAAAATAGAAACATATCAAAACAATAAAAATTTTTGATGATCTGTCCACTATTTAAAGTATTGCTCTATGCTCTGATTAATGGGTTACTAAAAAAATTGAGGCCCTGATTTTTAAAAGTAGTCTTGCTAATGAAAAAAAATATTAAAGAAGGGACCCAGAAGAATAAACTCAAGTATAACTGTAGAGTTTTAAAGAAAAACTTGAGAGCAGCAAGTTGTAAACATGGCAACTACTGAAAAGATAACAGAAAAAAAAAGAACAAAGTTAGCCCTCAAACCAACTCTCTGGGAGAAGCATTCTGGAAAGGTGACTGACCAACCTAACTATATTAACTCTTTCTTCCTAGATTTTTTTTTTTTTAACTTAACACAGGATCTCATTAGATGGCGTTGGCTTTCCTGGAAGTCATTATGTAGACAAGACTGGCTTTTGAACTCATAGAGTTTAGCCTGCATCTGTCTCTTGAGTGCTGGGATTAAAACCTCAATTTTTTGATAATGTAGAATGTTAGATCTTCAGCCAAGGCTGTGGGATAAATTCTAGTCTTTCGAGATAGGAGTAAAGAACTTTCCCTTGTAGACTTCAGTAGAGCCCTGATTAAAGTTATGAGAGTTCCCCTTCTTGGAGCCAATGGGCTGAAGAGAGAATAGTTAAACAATTTCACCCATAAAAATCCAATGATCCAGTAGGACAGATTTTCACAGGAAGGGATTAGAGTCTGGGCTAGCCTTTCATCAAAACTCATGTATAGCTCTTAGAGAAAAGTTAGGAAAAGCCAGAACTCTTTCCATTTCTAGGCTCTGGAAGGTGGGTATTGATGCTTTTTAGTTTTTCAGGGTTTTAATTTCTAAATAGACTAGCAGTTTCTATCTCCTGTCCTCATCATCATTAGCACTCAAATTAATACCTATTATTGTAAATCATCAAGAAGTGAGAATATGGGAGTTTACTTTATTAATAATTAAAATTTTAAATAGAAAAAATAATTATTGGATTTAAATATGATACAATTAAATGCTATAAGAAATAGCATTAAAAATTTAAGTAATATCTAGTAATTTTCATTGTCAATCTTTTTAATATAGAATTTTTGCCTTTGCCACATAGAATTTTTTGCTCTGTAATTTTAGAATTGAGCAGCAGACATTAAATTGTCTCAAGGTGTCACATCTACCATCACTGAAGAATGTTCAGGGCCACACACTGTCCTTTATGGAGAAGCACTTTCTTGCTTTTTACACTTTAATCCTGAGAATGCATACCACTGTATACACATGGCATGCATTCTAGCATTCAGGCAAAAGAACTGGAGATAATAGCCATTTCCAATGATATGCAAAATACCATTCTTGAAAAGAAAGGCTACGTTGTAGATTCATTTTCATTGAATTCTAGGAAGACTTTGATTTCTTTCTTAATTTCTTCCTTGACCCAGAGATGGTTCAGCTGATTGATGTTTAATTTCCATGAGTTAGTAGGCTTTCTTTGGGTTTTGATGTTGTTGAACTCTAACTTTAGGCCCTGATGGTCCGATATGTTACAAGGGATTATTTCCAATTTTTTGTATCTGCTGATATTTGCTTTATGACCAACTATGTGGTCAATTTTGGAGAAAGTACCATGAGGAGCTAAGAAGTATGTATATTCCTTTGCCTTTAGGTGGAAGGTTCTGTAGATATCTATGACATCCATTTGCATCATAACCTCATTTAGGCTCCTTATTTCTCTGTTGAGGCTCTGTCTGGTTGATCTATCCAGGGTTGAAAGTGGGGTATTGAAGTCTCCCACTATTAGGGTGTAAGAATTGATTTGGGATTCGAGCTTTAGCAGTGTTTCTTTTACATATGTAGGTGCCCCTACATTAGGGGCATAAATATTTAAGATTGAAATCTCCTCTTGACCAATTTTTCCTG
>PVIH01025508.1:0-12242 GCA_004025045.1 Sigmodon hispidus
GAGGGAAAGATGAACACAAAGAAAATATAGGTGTAGCAATCTTATTTGTATTTCTTCCCTTGATAAGCCATGCCTATCATTCTTATCCTCTGTATAGTTATTGTTAACTCTTCCACATTTTAAATTCTTTTTACTGTGTTTTTTTTTGATAAATACAAAATAAAGAAGAGAGAAAAAAAAGAAAAAAAAAGAAAAAAAAGACATAAAGTGCATTAAACTTTTTCCAATTGTTAAAAAAAAAAAAAAGAAAACATATGAGAGTGGCTAAATATCTGGACATGTGTCTATTTGTGAGCCAGTCTATAATTATTTCTGGAAATATGGAGGGGGGAGAAATGTAGGTCAAATGTGGTAAAGTTTTGTCCCCAAATTATTTTTTTTATTTAAAAAAAATTTAATATATTTATTTGTATCATTTGGCTGTGTTGAAAAAGAACAGTTATTTCCCCAATGGTCAGAAGACAATTTCAGGTATGGCCTAGAACAATAAATTTTAACAAGGGACCACTAGGCAAACAGTGGATTCTAATTACATTATCACACTCTTTTATCTCTTTTTGTCAGTAGGAAACATTCCTTTGGCACTTGTGGCCTCAGCTTTAGATTATCTTTCATTAGAGTCACTGTTCCAGGCATTGGGAACATAAAATTAATTGACCAAGACATGCCCTCAAGAAGCTCATAGTCTAGCCAAACAAAATATAAACAAATCACATTAATACGACGTGCTCCTTGGCATAGTAGAGACACACTGCTTGCTATGGAGGCATGCTGGCTGGAGCACTCCGCTCATTTTCACAACTCAGAGCATTCCACAGCCTTATTCACAGATCACCTTTACTGCAGTCTCCATGCAAATCTCCCTCCCTCCCTCCCTTCCTCCCTCCCTCCCTCCCTTCCTCCCTCCCTCATTCCATCTGTGTGTGTGTGTGTGTGTGTGTCTGTGTCTGTGTCTATATATACCTAACCCATGCCAAACCTGTGGGTTCTGCATCTCCACAGACCAGGTTCAGGGACAGCTCTTCTAACAACATTCCCAGGGATTTTACCCTCAGTAGCATTGGTGAACTACTGCCATGTTCTCTTTTCTCCTTCAGTGTGGCCTGGTAACAGGGCTGAGCACAGCACCAGCTGCAATGAGCTGGTTTACAGCTAGGCTGAGTCAGGAGAGTTCAGAAGGGAGTGAGCCGGCTGCTAGCCGCACAGCCTGAAAATCCACAACTGAAAATGGTACAACTCAGGCCCCCAAGCTACTCTTCAGACCAAGCCACTGCAGCAGCTACCTACCTGTGTGGAGAGACCATGTAGTACTGGGGGTGATGTTCAGCATTGACTTTGTATTGCCCATTGTGACTTACTTAAATGGAAAAATAGCTGGTGTTTGAGAAAGTTCTTCTTTGACCACTGATACGCTGAATGCAGTTTTCCTTAAGGTCAAATAGATGCATTTATCAAAGTTAACCTGATGATCTCATTAGGGGCAGAGCAGTTGATAATTTAGATGATACATTTTGTGCAAACTGCCAGGAAAGAAAGACAATCAATACTCCTACTTAGCTATAAAACCTCTGAACCACAATGGCCAGCATCACAAGATATGCCCAAAGGTGCCATAGTGACATTTAGTGAGTGGTAACCAATGGCTATCTGACTGCACTCAAGGTCTGTTCAAAAGGAGGAAACTCATACTTGGTACTGTAAACCCCACTAACTAACTCCCTGTGGTTGGAGTGGTCATAGGATAGAGAGCAGAATCTACTTTTGCCATTTGTTTCTACATCAATATGGCTTGTAACAGTGTTCTAAATACTTATTCTTTTGCCTACAGATGAGTGCAGCTCCCACTTCTCATTAAAAAAAGCTGTGCTCACTATTAAAGGGTAATTCAGTGTAACAAACCAAATCGAGTATGTACAAAGACTGTCAAATAAAATAAGCCACTAACAACAACAACAACAAAAAACGCCAAAAAAAAAAAAAAACAAAAACCAAAACAAAACAAAAAAAGAAAAAAAGCTTTTTTTTTTTTTTCTTTTTTACAGGGATCATTTAAGAGATCCATTAGTATCTTTATATTTAATTGATTAAAATATATAAAATAAATGCCTGTGGAGTACTCAGCTCCAGCTGATGCATCTGCAATGCCATCCCTATAATCCATGGCTTAGAATCTCACAGAGGAGCGGTTGAAAACTTTGTAAGAGCCGGAGGATCAGGTTGCCTTCTGTGAGGTAGTGTCTTCCAGATATGAGAGAGAGTATGCACCCGTAAAATCTCAACATGTTTTACTCAATAAGTCCTGAACAGTGACTGCACCACTGACATGTCAGTCTGCATGGGGAAAGCTCACAACCTCCGACTTCTGGATGAAGAGCCAGAGTCAATGAATAGCTGCAGTAAGTCACAACTGGTCATCTCTAAACATGTGCACACATGAGCTGCACTAAATGTACTTAGTAAGTATGGGGTATGTGTGCATGTGTGTATGTATATGCAGTGTATGAGCACCTACAATTACACATGTTTGCCCGGAGATCAAGGAAAGATGCAGGGTATCCTATTTGATCACCCCCTGGGCCTTATTCTTTTTACATATGGTCTCTCTCTAAACTGTTAGTCAGCAAGCTCCAGTTGATCCTTATGTATCAGACCACACAGTGCTGGAATTGCAGGCTGATACACATAGCCACACTCAGTTTTATATGTTTGTAGGGTGGTGGAATGAGGAATTGAACTCGGGTTCTCATGAATGTGTCGCAATCACTATTTTCCACTGAACTACCTCCTTAGTTCCTAGAACATTTCTTGAAGTAGAGACTTTATCTAAAGGAAAGAAATAGGAAAAGAGAGGCATAAAGACGAGGAATAAAGTTCACACAAAACTATGACAACAAGACCATCTGTGATTGATTTGATGTCAAGCTTACTTACATTGTATTGGAGCTATTTCCAATGCCAGGCACTCACACCTCCTTACCAGGAAGCTAAGAACTGATTTCTGTATGACTGTTTCTCTCCAATAGCAATGGCGTTAGACATTTGAAGAAGCTCAAACTAGAAAAGGAAACAATAGTTTTATATATATTTAGAGAAACTCTGAAGAATTCTAAATATATATATATATATATATATATATATATATAATAAGGCCAATATTTACAGGAGCACATGCATGGGAAATATAATGTGTAAATGTTATTTAATGTTCTAACTATGCTACATAGTGAGTAGGTTATTCGTGGATAAGAAATTTCAAAGACTTAGTGGTGAGGGTGCTGACATAAATACTGTCAATTCTAGCACCAAGATCAATTTATTTGTGGTTCTATTAAGGAAATCATGTTTGATTTTCTTTCAATTTCCTTAGCAAAACTTTATACCATTGAGAGTACAGCAACCCCTAATTTATCCTGCTGAATATTCTGGTTACCTTAAGGACTTGTTCTAAATTATCTGCATGAGAATTTCTGTCATTTCAGGTAGCCCATCATATTCCTTGTCCTCTAGAGATCATTGTTTTCATACTATCCCTGGATACAGATTTCTTTCAAGTATTACTGTGTTAATGTGACAAAGTTAGGTGGACTTTACTATGCCAGAGGACTTTACCATACTAAAACTCACGCAGGATTACCATTCTTCAATGTGGAGCACCTTGCCTGGACAACTTGCAAGTAAGAATATATCTTATTTAATGAACTTTAGAAGCTGATGCTATAATCATGTCAGCAGCTATTTCTCTTCATTTCTTGATGTTGCTTTATTAAGAATATAGTTTTAATTTTTTCTCCCCTGAATTAGATTGTTACACCTGTAGGCACAAGATTCTGTGTCCAATTACCAAGTAGTGAAATGATTTACTGGTACCTAGATGGCCATCCTGTACATAGGATCTATAAAGTAAGAAACTCAAGCAACATCCTTTGGCTGTTTAGAGATATTTTGTTTATGGTGCTGGGCAAGGTTTGGACATTCCCAGCCAAGATATCATTCACGGGAAGATGTGAGCCATTCTAGAAAATACTCTCAAGCCTCAGCTTTTGCAACCTGATCAACTATGTGGCTGATATTTGAGGTTTTGAGTGTAATGGGAAGACAAGTTTCACTACAAGGCTTTACTTTAACTTCTGAATCCCAATATTGGCTATATTGAAATAGAAACAGTTGTATTTTACTATGTTTGAGTCATCATTTTCTTATAAATCAATAGGAAGCCACATCATGTTCTGTGCTCCAAGTTCTCAGCATGTATTTTTACACAGGACAAAGAATACTTTCACTGCTATTTAAAATACAATTACTCCAAGTGAGAAACAGAGATCCTGATAATATTTTAAAATAATGTATTGCTGTTTCTCACTGTCCTCTATAACACAGTTAATGGTATTTCAAAATAGTGAATTTAGGAATTCTAACATTGCTAAAACAATATGAATCAATGCAAAACAAAATCTAGATGCAAAGAGCTCAGTAATGGTTCAGATATTGGAGAACATGAAGAAATGGGGTTGATCATGACATAGGAAAGGCAATAGAGAAAGATTTTAGTGAAAGGGCAATGCACTGCAAGTCCTAGCTTGCTTTCTACTGCAGTGGTCAAATGCAGACCAAAACTACCTAGGAAAGCAAATGATTTCTTTTGCATACATACCCACTATCACAGTTTCTTATTGGAGAAAGAATTTAAGCAAAGACCCAGAGGCAGGAACTGAAGTAGATGCTGATTATTGATTGATTTCTGATTTGCTCATTTCATGCAACGTAACACTACATGGCCAGGAATGGGACCTCCCAGAGTGGGCTGAAGTGGCTTCAATTAATTAGCAATCAAGAAAATGTCCCACAGAGATGTCCATGGACCACTTTGGTGGAGGCAATTCCTCAACAGAGCTTCTTTCTTCCCAGATGTTGACAACAAAAACTACTATGAGATTGGGTCTACATTTATGACTAGATAATAACTAATAAAGTGAATATTCATTTCGTTGTTGTAGTGGGAGAAGGTAGGTGTCAGGTGTTGTAAACACGGCCAATAGGAGAGAAGCAACATAAGGAACCATCACATATACAACCCTATAGTAATCAGTGTCCATTAGAACACAGGTCATTGGATCAATGCAGAAATGTTAGAAGCATGAGATAATTTTGTAGCCATCTATACTTAAAGATTAACCATAATTTGTCTCCTAAAGAAAAATTGTTTCCCCATTAATTCTAGGGCAAGTACCTTAATTGTTAAGGATCAGATAAATAGCTAGAAAAAGAAGGTTATTCTGAGAAACTTTCAAGCACTAGTTGCAAGAAATTTTATTGTCAAATCTAGTTACAGACATAAAAATATTTCACATGACTTTTATAAATGAATTTTGCTTTTTCCCATTAATCACAGTTCTCAAGCAGATTAATAGGATGTTTTCTACCTGATGTAGCAGAATGTTGGTTTAGGACTCCAAATTTCCAGTTAATAGTGAAAGATTAGTAGCTGTTAGCAATGTATGAACTCAGTCTCATATAAGGTAACCATTGTTTCATTAATTTTCTGAGAGAATTTGGTGAGTAAACAGAATTTTGGCAAGTGTAAAATACTGTGAAAACAGAATAATTTTACTATAAAACTACTCAGCTTTGGGCAATCAAATAATTGATCAGAACTTTTTAGTTTGGCTATGGTCTGGTTTCTGGATTTTACTTGCATTAATTAAAAGTTGCAAAGTATGCATTTGTTAAAATCATCCATTCCATTTAGGTTTAATTTTACTATCTAAAAAAGCACCAGCTTTTTTTCAGAATCTTCAATTTTTCAAAACAAATTTATAATGTATGTCATTATGCTTTTCAGGAATTTCATTCATATCTGTTATAGTGGTTATGAACTTGCCATTTGTGTTTATCCTAAAGAAAGGAAGAAAGAAAGAAAGGAAGGAAGGAAGAAAGAAAGAAAGAAAGAGGCATGTTTCAGCCTAGGATGAATGTAGAGAATGCTAACAAAGTATTGTATTAGAGTAGATCAACTGTTATACAGGACCAATGATGGGAATAAACATTTCAAGTTATAGGTAGAAATTATGTTGAACCCAGTGGTAAAAAATAGAAAGTCACCCAAAAACAGTAAAACACACTTACCCACTGTAAGGAAATTCAGAGAAACCAATGACTATCAGAAACTGAAAGTTACTGGTATGGTTAATTTTCTTTACCTGTGTTCTGCTGATGTGGGCATTCATCCCAGAGTTAATTGTAAAATTTACTTAAAGTTAAGACTTATGTAACATTTCTTCAGTGATTTTAGTTCTCAAGATTGCTGTGCCTGATACTTTATAATAGTGATATTCTACTCAGTGTAGTCAAATGTCAGGCTAGATCCTAAGATCCTTCAATTTCCTAAATACTTTTTAAATTTGCATTCATTACTCTTTGATTTTCATAATTATTTTATGAGCTTTAACATATAGTCTTTTAGCTATTATAGTATAATACAGTATAGTCTGTGAATTAATGATACCTCATGTTTCACCTACTCATAGACCAATCTCCCTACTGCTCTTCTCTGGGAACTGCTGAACTGTTTTTGGTCTTTAAAGGTTTGCATTTTGCAGAATGTAATATGAATGAGCTTCACAGTACTTAGTTTTCTCTAGAGAAGATTCATCCATTTAGCAATATGTTCTGAAATGTAACCCATGTCTTTGACTGGCTTCAAAACATATTAATTGCAGACTTCAAATATGCATCTTGTGGCTATCCTGCAGTTGTGTGTGTGTGTGTGTGTGTGTGTGTGTGTGCGCGCGCGCGCAAATGAATGCTAATGATTTGGAGGCTAGGTATCTGATCCCTCTAAGGCCAGAGTTACAGGCAATTGTGAACCAACAGATATGAGGAGAGATCCAAACCTGTGTCCTCTAGAATTGCTGAGCCACATTCTTACATCTTGTCTAGGCTAGAGTATTCAGACGTCTTATCAAATGCAAGTCTGGGCAAGGGCATTTTGTAGAGAAGGTTAATCTCTACAACAAAGTTACCTTGAAGAGAGATTGCCTTATATAATATGGCTAGAACTCAACAACCTCTTTAAGACCTCCAGAGCAAACACTAAATTTTTTAATTGAGGAAATGAAAAATCTGCCTGAAAACTGAAACACCAACTTGTGAATTTCAAATATGCTTGCCTGTTCTACAGACCCTGGCTTCTAATCCACCTTGTAAATTTAGCTTTACCAGATACTGAATTGTGTTATAATTCTTTAAGATGAGTGTCATATTTGAATGCATTTATATGATCATATTATATAATATAATCTATTTATTATATACATAACAATAACGTTAGTATTCTCAAGAAATATATTATATAATATATAATTTATGAATATAATAAACAAATAAAAACATGCATCAATTTAATAATTCAGTAGAAAAACTATAGCTGTGGAACACAGTATACTTAACATTTTATTTATTCTCATTATTATGATACTTATTTGAAACAGGTTCTCAGTATGTAGCCTGGGAAGGCCTTGAACTTGCTTTCTTCTCTTCCTGCCTTAGATTCCAGAGTGTTGAAATCACAGGTTTTTTTCACTTTGTCTGGAATGTTTTCAGGTTTATTATGGTAAAACTGTAAGGATTAAAATCAGCCAAGGAAAGCATGATTCATGGGATGGAACTCAGTAGACCTCCACTGCAATGCTAATTGTCCTATTCCTGTAGGATCCTGAGTACCTCAAAAGATGTGTGAACATATGCAGACCACGAGGGAAGCTCTCTTGTCTGCAATCTCCTGTCCCTCTCAGAGGCTCACTCAATGCTCTCAGCCTCCAGTTCCTTTGCAGGTCAGAACCAATATGGCATGGCCAAATTTGCAAGCACAAATTACAATGTTTGATTGTTTTATGACGAAAGCCGCAATTCCATCAGAGACCTTCTTGTCAGGAAAGAAATATCTCACAAGTTTCTGGCAAAAGTTAGACTTTTGCTTGAGAAAATTTAATTCTTCATTAAACATAATTTAATATCAGAAAAGATATACAATGTTGAAATATGAGGAAACTTAAAAATGCATGGTATCTATATTTACTAGTGTTGAAAAATATATTTTTGAGCCTTTTAAAGGAAATTAAATTTTCTGCCTTTCCATGAAACAGGGAGCCATAAATTATGTTTAAATATAACACAACGCTTATAAGTAACTGTTACTTCCAAATAAGTAAGTTAAAATTGGCCTTTTATCCCTTAGACCTTTTAGCTGTTTAGGCACTCATGTTGCCATGCATAACTTCATATGCTATTGGGTTTTCCTCAAAATGTAGGACAGGGCAGACCTGCACATCTACTCTATTATTTTTACCAAGGTATAATGAATGTTAGCTACTAGCTTTTGTTTATAAAGTGATTACTTGTGTTTTTTCACAGTGATTGGACTATCATAAGGTGTAAATGTCTTTGTTGTGTCCCTCAATTTATAATACATTTGGAATGTCATTTGTTGAAAACTACTCACCTGAAATAAAAGTAGTCATCTGTCTTCATTTCAGCACATTTACACCTATAGCGTCACCACTTGCCATCAGTGAGATTCAACATTAGGAGACAGTGACTTAGCCTAATTAGCCTAAACCAAGTGAATTAAGTTTTTGTAGTGTTTTATTTTCCCTTTCAAAGTGAGAGATAAAAGCTCCAGCTAAAACTACGTGTTAACAGGGGCAGCCTGTGTTGTTTGGGAGGGTTCAGAGGAAAACATTTTGAACATGCAATTTCTCACTCTTCTCCTATTTTCCCCAGCTGCCCCTGCTGAGTGTGTGGTATGATTGTCTGATTCAGTAGCCTGTAATACTCTCATCACACTTGGAAGCATTGCATACAAATCGTCCATTAAAAGGACAAACCGGAAGATATCACTGAATGCTGTTTTAAGATTCCGTAGATACTTCTTCCGTTTTGTCTGGTTTCAGGGGCAGCATCCCTGTAAAAAGCTTTTGTTTAAGACGTTGTTGGTTTCTCACTAATTCATGAAATCATTTTCCTGCAAGTGCCTCCTCATGAGTTTTCTTTCTTGTTTTGTGCCAAGTAATAATGAGGGAGGGACCTGAGAGTTAGTTGTTTGATGTCAAGATTGACACATGTATTGTTGAGGCTGCTGTTTTATCTAGCCTTTGTGTCTAATTTGTAGCTTACAACTTCGACACATTAGTTATGGAATAAAAAAAGAATGACATAAATTAAGTTACAGTCTTATTTTTTTGTCTCAATCAATATATTAAAGTATGAAATTAATTCCTACATGTATAAGCTTTGCTGGTATTAAATGTTTGCATTTTGTTTTTTCTTGTTTCTAAGCAGACAAGTATTTTAAAATATAACAGTGTCATATATGGTATATAAATGTGCTTATCATAAATACTAGTTAACTTTGAGATATGTATTATATATATATTCATGTATAAATTTATACAAATTGATAAAATATATATGTTCTTTTTTAAACTAGTTTTAACCTTTATTTTCAATAGCACTGTTGTTTTTCATTAGCTCAACTAATGTCATACAATCTAGGTTATTCATCCTCAATCTCATTTTTGTAAAGCAATAACTTAAAAATGATTCAAAGTATTGCTTTACAAAATGGATTCTTTAATTTTCTCCCATTTTCTGTTTCCCTGTGTATGTGTTTGTGGTGAGCATGTGGAATTGTATGCATTTTTCCTGTGTATGTAGGCACACATGTGCAGTTACTTGTACATGTGTGTGAAAATAGGTGTGAAAAGACATCTGGAGTCTTCCTTGATTTCATTCTACCTTATTCAATGAGGCAAAGCCTCTCAGGAGAGCCCAGAACCCATTGATAGACAGTGAAATGGTTGTAGAGATTCCCTATCTCTGCCTTCAGAGGGCAGGCATAACAGAGGGGCCATTATGCACACTGGCACTATGCAGGTGCTAGGGATTTTTAACTCCAGTTTTCTAAAGTGAGAGTTAGCTTCAATGATACAGCTAATTTTGAATGCCATTGTGTTTTCTTCAATATCTTAAGTGACCTACTTCTTACAACAACACTGTGTCGTAGGTTCTATTGTCTGTACTTTATAGACCACTGAGGCATTGGACTGTGACTTGTTAACAGTTGCAGGAAAGAGGTGCCAATGGGGCAGTTTGACTGCAGTCCTGGCTGAATTCACAGCACTCAGATGCCTTGATGAAAAAAAAGTTCAGAGATGTGCAAGGCTATTATTTATTTGCACAGTCCTTCAGGAGAATCTGTGAAACTGATCTGAGTATGAAGATGAACTTGGGGAGCATTCAGTGGCTCTGTGGAGGAGTCTTCACTGGAAGAGCAAGCAGCAAGACTATTTTGAATAATTACTTCCCCTGGGTCATGCAAGGTCTCTCTGAAAAGCCTTCTGCATTAGACTGAGTGAAAGATGTAGTTGTCATGATTGCCGAGTGGGTTGAAGTGACAGAATAGATGACCTCCTAAGCACTGTGCCTCTCTCCAGGAGCCAAGATGCACACAAAAACAGGGGAATTTTAGGGTAATTTGAGCAATATTTGCAGTGGTTGCAACACATGACTGTTTTCTCACAGCAGGCTGTGATAGCAGGGAGTCTATTTCAGGACTCTGTCTTATAGCCTAAAACCTCCAAAGCTTAACTGACTGCCAGGATAATTAACCCTCCTGCATCCCAAAGGTTCCTTTAGATCCACTTCCAATACATTAAGGAAAAGAAAGAAAACAATCATTTTCAGGTTGATCAGCCTGGCCCTTGGATGCGGATACATGGCAAATTGCACAACCATAGGAAACAAAACCATATTTCTCAAGGACAATATTGAAAGAAACCTATTATTTTTTTTCTTTTATTTTTGAGTGCATGAATTGTAATATACTTTATAGATTTTATTATTTGCAGTGCCTCCAGGTGGGTGGTTGAATATTAGAAGCGTAGTATCCTGTTACCAGAAGAGATCTGTTGTAGTTAACCTGCTCATTTTATATTAATCATAGCTCTGCCACAAACCTATACCATGGATGCTCTTTAAATAAATACTAAGCAAAAGATCCACACCTTCAAATTTCCCACTAATCTTAATGCTTGCTCAAAAGAACCCACAATGAGTAACACTCTGTTTACCCCTAAAATGAAAATGTCTAAGAGCTTTGCAGGTATCAAATTCATAACAGTTTTTATCTAAATAATTGCAATAACAAGTGATCTTTGCTTAAGGGGAATGGGGTTATTAGGTTAGCCAGGTTTTTTTGCTACTATATCAAAATAGTGGACATAGTTAATGATTTTTTAAAAAGAAAGAGAGGTTTATCTTGATCCATTCTTCAGAGTTCGCAATACATGACCCACTGGTCTTGCTATGTTGTTCCTGTGGTGAGGAAGGCATTATACCATAACTATGAATACTTGGTGCAGTTACTTATTAACCTCATGGCAACCAAGAAGCAAATTAAAAATAAAAGGGGGAAGCAGACTCCCACAATCAGTGGTGTCTTCTCCAATGGACTAACTAATTTCCTTCCATTTGAACATGCTTTCTAAAGGTTTTGCTTCCTTCTGATGATCCATACCCACCAAGGAAATAAATAATGATTAGCATTTTCAGCACCACTACTGAGCCATATGGCATAGCAATTTTATTTCTGAGAAGTACTGGAAACCTACAAATGCATTATTGCACTATTCCAGACTGGATACCAGCTGTGGGGTTTATGGTTCACCCTTAATATGGAATATGATTCAGCCACTAAAAAGAAGGAATGAGCTATTAGGTAATAAAAGCAATCAGCAGAGAGAATTTATATAGAAAGCTCCTATTAATGATTTCAGTATGATTTGTGTGGATAGGAAGGGAAATACAGAAGAATAAAAAGCAATACATTAAGATGAGGCACTGATCTGAAGGTGTGAGTAAGAATGTGTGGAAACAACAAACAGAGGAATACAAACAAATAAAACCCACTTCCTTTGAAGCTTATGGACTGCACTGGTTTCAAGGTGAAAGAATGTTGGAATCCTATGAGGAAAAAAGGGTGCGATGCTTCTTCCAACAGAGACACAAGTTTACAGCTGTTCCTGGAAGGTTCTCTTGGAAGGCAAAAAGAAATGAGGAGCCTAGGACCAGCTGTTTTAATCTCCTGCCCAAGCACTCTGTCCCTTTCACTCCAGGTAAGAGAGAGCTTGGGTGGTGAGGTAAATTTTCTGGGCTTAGAGTCCTATCACTAACACATTTCCCAGTCA
>PVIH01025509.1:0-20566 GCA_004025045.1 Sigmodon hispidus
TCCAAATCCATCCATTTGCCTGCGAATTTTAGGATATCATTTTTCTTACTGCTGAGTAGTATTCCATTGTGTAGATGTACCACAGTTTGTTAATCCATTCTTCAGTTGAGGGACATCTAGGTTGTTTCCAGGTTCTTGCTATTACAAATAATGCTGCTATGAACATAGTTGAGCTAATACCTTTGGAGTGTGAATGTGCATCTTTAGGGTATACACCCAGAAACATACAGAACAAAGAAAAAAATTTAAGAACTGCAAAAGAAAAGGGCCAACTCACATATAAAGGCAGACCCATCAGAACAATGCCTGACTATTCAATGGAAACGATGAAAGCTAGCTACTGAGTCTTCCACTTCAGAGATTCTATCATTCATCTCTTGAACTCTGTTTGTTATGCTTGTATCTGTGGTTCGAACGTTTTTCTTCAGATTTTCTATTTCCATTTTTGCCTCATTTCATGCCTTTTTTATTGCTCTGTTTCAGCTTTTAGTTCCTGGCATGTTTCTTTCATAGATTTGTTCATATCTTCCAATTTTTTGTTTGTATTTTCTTCTCTTTCTTTAACGCTTTTTTTCATATGTTCTTTGAGAGCTTCGATGATCATCAAAAAGTAATTTTTGGTGTTGCTTCCTTCTGTTTGCTCTTCATTGCTCAGTTCAGGTCTTGTATTTGTAAGATCGCCACTTTCTTCTGGAGTTACCATGTTGTTCTTTGTATTATTATGTAATTTTTTGCACTGACGTTTGCCCATGGCTTCAGTAGTTCAAGATTAGATGGCTCCTGGTCAGTTGTGGCACTCAGGCTTGTGTGCCTCCTGTCACCTCTCTGGGTAGGATCTGTATCAACCTTCAGGGACCCCAGAAGTTATCTATTCACTCAGTTCGAGGTCGAGGTGGGTAGCTGTGCAAATTCCCTCAGCAGGAGCTGTGTGTATGGTGACAGGCAGAGTTTATCTGCCCCTGCTACAGAGTGTGCTGGGATTCTGCAGACAGCACCTGGTCCCAGGAAGTGGAACTGAAACCGATAGGAGCTCAACTCTCCCTCCCAGGCTGGGATATAGGCGCTTGGGCCTAGTGACCCCTCCTCACCTCTGGGCTGGGTCTGAGTCTGTCCTTCAGGGACCCCTGTAGTTGTCTGTTTGCTTAGTTCGAGGTCGAGGTGGGTAGCAGTGCAAATTCCCTCAGCAGGAACTGTGGGTATGGTGACAGGCAGAGTTTGTCTGTCCCTGCTACAGAGTACGCTGGGACTCTGCAGACATCACCTGGTCCCAGAAGCTAAACTGGAACCGATCTGATTTTGGAGATTTTCAATATTATTTTATGCAATTACAATTTTTTTAAAATCAAGAATGTCCTAAGTAATTTTTATAATACTCAATTTTCATCAAATCTTTTCTAATGTGGCCATACTTCCTGAGCCTCCTCAAAAAAAAAAAAACACAAGGAACTTTGTGACCAAAGTTTCAAGTACACAAGCCTGTTGGTGAGCAGGCTCATAAAATGTACCACAGCTACTTAGGTGGTACACCACATTCTCTTTGTTAGGCATGAAGACATACATTTTTAGGTCTCTAAGCAAAATGAATTTTACCTCATTTCTAAATGTTATTTGATATAATTTTCTTATAAAATAGATTCTTAATACTTTCTGCCACTTTTTCATATTATGATTATATACATGATGTATACATGAATTATAAACACATACCATAAACACTGTTTTCAAAGTTTATAATGTTTATCTTTAATACTAAGTAATCTGAATGACATAGGGCAACAACAGAATATTAAAGAGGATTCCCAGTGAGAGCTCACTATCAATGGTGCATCAGAATCCAAGAGTTCCTAAACAAGATCAATGACTCTTTGCATTGAACACTTGTAAGTAATAATATAAAAACAAAAAGATATATAGTGTGACTCACTAGGTCACACTACAGCTTCCAATGATGATTTTTTTCTCTTTTTGACTCTTAAATTTATTTCAATTCATTTTAGTGTGGAGGATGAAAGGGCAAAGAGTATATAGGAAGTGCTAGGAAGATTAATGTGATTGAGAGATGTAATGCAAAAGACACAAAGAATAATTAAAAAGAAAGTTTAAAAATAATGTCAAAAATTAGTAATATTAATTATAGTTTCATCTCTCATATGGTGAGCATGTATGTGTGTGTGTGTGTGTGTGAGAGAGAGAGAGAGAGAGAGAGAGAGAGAGAGAGAGAGAGAGAAAGAGAGAGAGAGAGAGAAACAGAGAGAGAGAAACAGACAGACAGACAGAAAGAGGGTGAATGTATGTGTGTATAAAAAGAAAGACAAAATGTCTCTGATTATGACTTAGAAAAATCATTTTAAAATGTTTGCATAGTTGTTTTAAAATAATTTCATTATTGGTAAGAAGATTGCATTTCTTTTTGGATGGGTTGTTAAGTAGCAAATGTTCTCAACAAGAACCACAATATACTGCAAATCAAGTTGTATTGCAATCTTTATGTTCATGCAAGAAGAATGTTGTCTCATGAAGCCACTATTTAGAAATGATTGAAGGGAAAATACATATTCAACAACATTTTGAACTAACAAACTATTTTAGTGTTATAAATTCATATTATAAAAACCAATAAATCACTATTTTAAATGAGAAAAGTAATCTTATCCTACAAATTAGTAGCAAATGGACAAAAATATAATGCTTGCAATTAGAAAATAGTTACTGGGCAGAAGCTAATAACCTGCAGAAATAATTTATGTAAAATCAATGCACTAAAGTATATGTGAAAATAATATTAACTTTAGATCTAGTATATTTAAAAATTATATCATACCTTAAAAGATCAGGGAGATGTAGGAAGTAGTTGTTAATTTTTTTTTATGTGCTTAAGACACTAAAGTGAAAGCTATATTATATTGTTAATGAATATAAGTGTAAAAAGTTAGAACTTTATATCTATTCTGTGTTTACTACTTTTGCACAAAAGGTCACTGTGCATTCACTTTCACAAATTCTAGCTATTTAAAATGTGTTCGAGTATGTGTACTAAAGCAAACTGTATCCCTAGAGAGCAGATATATAAATATGAATGTTGGAGAATCTTATTAATACTAATTAATAATATATGAAAGATATTTTTAGACCACAGACTGCAGCAAGTACATGTGTGTGAAAGCTGGGTCATGAAAAGATACTATTTATTCCCAAGAATTACTGGGAAAATGCAAAGTCTCATTGACTGACTAAAATGCAGGAATGTGAGGAGGTTAGAATGTTGCAGGTCAGCTCATAACCCTGGTTCTGAGCCTGGGTTGTTGAAACTAGAAACCTCAAACCAGACTAATGATTTATTGCAATTAACACTTGCATGTAAAGGTATAGGGATACAAGGGTTTATTGTGTGACTCACTATGTCACACTACAGCTTCCATGAGATATTTTTCTTTTTCCTTTTTTCTCTTAATTTTATTTTATTTTGGGAGGCAAGGTTACAAGGGCAGAGGGCAGATATAAAGGAATGGGAAGTGAATAGGTTTGAGATGCATGATATAAAAGATACACACAATAAATTGTAAAAAGTTTAATAAATGTTGCAGGTCAGAAGCATATTAACCTTTCTCTAAGGCTCACTTAAATTGCCTTTCCTTACCCACCTCTGGGTTCTCATTGATATCTGTGGCTAATGGCTAAAAATCTTTAAATCTATTATTTTATCAAGCACTAGTGTTCATTAATACAAAAGAAAAGAATACAAAAGGCTAAATTATTCTACATGACTTAAACCACAGATTTAATCTATTCATTATGTCAAATTAAGTCAATTTAACCATATTTATATTTTTAAATATTTTTTTTGTTTAAAATAACTTTAAACTTATATATCTTGGTCATATTCTTTCCCCCTCCCAAGTCCTTCCATAGTCTTCTCCCTTCATGCCCCCAAAACATTAAGTATTTTTCTCAAAAACAAATAATAACCCAACACAAAAACTCCCCCAGGATAAGTATGAATGTCAAACATTCCAAGAAAACAAAATAAAACCACATCAAAAAAATTTAGCTAAACAAACAATGAATAAGAAAAAGAACCCACAGAAATCATGAAGCTATAACCAAATAAATGTGCTCATGAGTGTGCTAACGTGCATATGCATGTACACACACATACACACATGCACACTTACCCAATACACACATACACACACACACACACACACAAATGGAGTTTATTATGTGTTGGTCAACTACTACTAAATAATAGTCCCTTTTCTGAGGAAGTCAATAAACCAAGTGTCACTCTATTGGAGAAAAGTTATTTTCCCTCACAGGTAAAACTGGCAGTGGACATTTCAGCTATCAACCTTTAGCCCAGTGACTCTGTTTTAACCCATCCATTCATTATTCATTTGCCTTTTAAAAATAGATGATAAAAGTATATTGATAAGATACATAAAAAATATTACATTGAAGTTGGACCAGAAAAACCAATAAAAGGAGAAGAGCTCAAATGAAGGTGTAAAGTCTGCTCATTTACACAATCAGAAATCCTATACAAACATTAAATGAAGGTGTAAGATCCACTCATTTACATACTGAGAAATCCTATACAAACACTAAATTGAAAGCCACAATATATACACAGAGGCCGTGAGGCTGGACTGTGCAGGTGCTCTGCTTGTTTCATTGTCTGTGAGTTTATATGAGATTTGCTCATGTTGAGTAGGCAGCTCATTTTCTTGCTGTCCTTCACCCCATCTGGCTCTTAAACTCTTTTCAGATCCTCTTCTGAAATTTTTCTTGAGCTCTAAAGAGGGAATGTGATGGAGATATCTGACTTATTGCTGAGTATTCCAAGATCTGTCACTGTATAATGTTAGCTGTATATCTCTGTATTTGTTCTTATCTGCTGAAGAAGGAACTATCTCTTTTGTTAGATGAACAAGGCACATATGTATAGCTGAAAATTAGTCACTGGCAACTTATTAAAAGGATATTATTTATTAAGGGGTCATAGGGAAATACAGATATAACGGATTAAGTAGGAATGCTAGGCTGATACTCAGCAGAACAGAACAGGACCTCCATTTGAGGGCAAATATGAAGCAGAATAGAAGGACTGCCTGCATGCATCTTGATCTTTAGACATGCCTCAATTCTGCTGCTTCAATGGTCAGAGATGAATTCTGTGTCTACATTGGCCACACCTCTAGGTCAAGCTGATGCACTTACTCTCCACTACACATATGTATGAGTATAGAAGAATATCATCAGAAGTCATCTTCTCATTACTTTTTCTTTTTTTCTCTTAGACCTGTTATGTTTGTTTATCTTCTTATATTCCTGGGCTATCCGGCCTCAATTTCTTGTTCACTTATGCTATGTTTGTTATAGGATTAATCTTGTGGTGTGGAGCCTTAAGTTTTGGTTTGTCACTACCATAATCTCTGTGCCACCATTGCTCTAACATATTTTTCAGACATTGTAGGTAAAGAGTTTATGGCTGGCTTGATACTTCAATTTCTACTGTTAGAAGAAGTACTTTCTACTTTTAGAGAAAACAGAGTACTTTCCTATACAGAGATAATGTAATATAGTAGGACTCTATGGAGAAGCAGGCTCAATATCTCGATTTTCAGTGAGTTGTTTAGTTATTCTCTTCAGCAATGGGACCTTGCTGTAAGTTGGTGGAGAGCAACCTATAGACTTAGCAACTGCTTCCGTAGGTTGGAGATTTATGTAGTGCTCCTTTGGCCAACAATTCAATTAGAAATAACCCAATCCCCTTCCTGAGACAGGGCACTTCTTTTGGGATGAGATGGTCAGTTGATACTCTCATCCAATGATTTGATAATTTGATTTTTATCACTTTCATATATGTATATATTTTTCAAAGTTATAATTGCATTAGATTTTCCACATGACCTCTGAAATGATGACTGTAGCTGTCTACCCCTATATTCTCACCCACAACCTCATTTCTTCTCCATCTTCCAAATAGATCCTCATTCAAACCTGTTAGAAATTTATACCTAATTATATATTTTATTTAACTTTACTAACAATATTAATTTATCCCATCTACTCACTTTTTCTATGAACTGTATCTTGCTTATCATTGAATACATTGCTAATATTTATATATAAATGAATACATGCCATATTTAACTTTCTGAGTTTGTCATAACTTACACTGAATTCTTTTTTTGTAGTTCCATCTGTCAGGAAATTTCATTATGTCCTTTTTATTAGGGTTATAATCAATTGTGTAAATATACCACATATTCTTAATCCATTATTTATTGCAGGAACATCTAGGTTCTTTCAGGGTTTTGGCTATTATGAATAGAACAGCAATGAACATGGTTGAGCAAGTTTTTCTATGGCAGGCTGAATCATCTTTTGGGTGTATGCCCAAGAGTAGTACAGGTGAATCTTGATATAAACTGATTCCTAGCTTACTTTGGAACAACCACACTGACACTGATTTCCATGGTTGTGAAAGTTTGCACTCCCTTCCACAACAAATGAAAGACTGCATTTTTCCAGCTTAAGCATTCACTTTTCTGTTGATCTTAGCCATTCTGAGAGGTATAAGTTGAAATTACAAGTTAATTTTTATTAGTATTTCCATGATAGTTAAGGATATTGAAGTTTTTTTTTTCAGGTGTTTCTTGGCCATTTGAATATCCCCTATTGGAAATCTCTGTTTAATTTGGTACTACATTTTCCATTGATTTGTTTTCTGGATATTTTCTTGAGTTCTTTATATAATTTGACAATTGCTCCTCTATTAATTGTGTAGTTGGTACAAATCTTTACCCATTTTTAAGCTCTTGCTTTGTCCAAATTTCAGTTTTGTTTGCCATAGAGGCATCTAAGTTTCATGAGGTTCCATTTATTCTTTGTTAATTTTACAGCCTGTGATAATTGTGTTCTTCTCAGAAAGTCTTTTTCTGTGCCAATAAGTTCACAGCTATTCCTCAATTTTTATTCTATTCTCTTTTGTGCAATTTGTCTTTTGTTGAGCCATTGATTAATTTCAGAGTTGAGTTTTGTGTTGGTTGATAGATATGTATCTAGTTGCATTCTTCTACATGCAGCCAAGTTTTTTGACCAGCACTAGCTGGAGATGCAGTCTTTTTTCTAATATATATCTCTGACATTTTTATCAAAAACCAGGTATCTGTATGTGTGTAATTTTATGTATAGATCTTGTTTAGTATGTCTGTTATTTTGAGTATGTCATGCAATTTTTATTACTATAGCTTAGTAGCAAAACTTGAAATGAAGAATGGTGACATCTCTCTGAGTTTTTATTATTATTCAGTGTTCACAAAGAGACTTGAAGGCAAGCAGGCAAAATAATCCTGTTCTTAATGCTTTACATATAGGTAGAGCAGGAAGTCATGGCTCACATTCAGAGTAGGTCTTCCTACTTTAAGTAATGAAATAAGTAAAATTTTGTACATCTGTTCCAGAAGATGAATCTCATCTAAATAATTTCTCACAGGTATTCCCAGAGACTTGTCTTTCAGTTGACAACATATCTAAATCAAGTGAAGTTGACAATGAAGGGTGAGAGTCATATAGCTTTTTATATTTTTGATTGTGAGCCTAGCCTTTAATGGCTGAGCCATCTCTCTATCCCATACAGCTTTTAAACTTTGGATCTTGACTCATAGTGACTGAAAGTGCCAGCTAAAAATGGTTGGCCACAGTAAAAGGTTTCTAAAAGTTCAGCAAACAAAACAAAACAAAACAAAACGAAAAAAACAAGTTCAAACCCAAATGTTCAGTGCCTCCTTACTTATCACACAATATCACTGTTACTTTTGTTCTGAATACACAGCAAACAATACCAGTGAACACTGTCTGAAACATTTTAGCTTACATAAACATAAACTTCTATGCTATGAGTCACAGTGCTTAATTTAAAACACAATTCTACTTAATTAAAAATTTCTAATTCTAAATAACTATTTAATTATGAAAATAAAAAATTTGAAACTTTTCATTGTTTCTGGGAGCATAAATATTAAAAGAAAATTAATTATATTTAACTTTAAAGATGATGTTTGAAAGTAGTCCAAATGATGCAAAGGGTAAATGTGCCTACCTCCAAGCCTACATTGACGGATATGACAAAAGTCATAAGTTGTCCTCTGATGTCCAAATGCACCATCACCCCCCAATATAAAATAAATGTGTGTGTGTGTTTAAATAAATTTCAAAATTACTGTTTAAGTTCTCTACTCAAAACTCTATTTAAAAAAATGGCTTTGGGTTATAAAATAATGTTTCCAAATTTCTGAAATTACTCCAAACCTATCTCAGTTATTCTATTTTACAAACTCATGTAAAACATTATTCTTAGTATTGCCAAATACAAAATCAAAATTTGGATCAACTTTAGGAATTGTTGAAGATTCTCTTTCCTGAACTATTAGATATTCAAATAATTTAACTTAGTTGATAGTAAACAAACAATGAATTTATTTTGTTAGTGTGCACATTTTCTTTCTTCTTTAATAATAGAAAAAACATATATAGCATCTATTTTAAAATGACTACTCTGATGAGTCATTATCAATAAACTCTTGGTTTGTTTTTCTAGCTTATACACTTAAATAACATAAAAGTTTCTTGTGTAAAATGGTTTCATGAGTGAAAAGTTAAAGTGTCAATATTCTGTAGCCAAAATCCTTTGCATATCAGTGATCTCCTCCATGATGACCCTTTTGCTGGTGCCTGTTTTCTAGGAAGATAGTCACACTCAACTACCT
Source organism: Sigmodon hispidus (assembly GCA_004025045.1). Taxonomy (NCBI): domain Eukaryota; kingdom Metazoa; phylum Chordata; class Mammalia; order Rodentia; family Cricetidae; genus Sigmodon; species Sigmodon hispidus. Next base: position 8,772 of record PVIH01025509.1, read on the forward strand.
GTTCTCAGAACAGAACTGATTGCACCACATTAAATTGTTCTTCATCAAAGTGAAGCCACATCCAGGTCATATATTTAGACAATACCCAAAGGCACTTATATTTTTCCAGAATTTGTAAAGGTCTCTTATACCATCAAAGTTTCCTACATAGACACCAACTTAGCTGAGTCTGCATCAAATTCTTTCTAATTATTTTTTTATTTCATTTTTTGTGAGCACCATAAGAAACTTGTACTTGATCTGTCCACCTACATATGTATGTTAAGGAAGTCATTCTAAGACACTCTTATTTGTTAATATGGATAGTGTTTATGATGTTCAGTAATCCTGCAATCCAATGTCCTGTGTGTCTTTTCCTTAACATAACACAGAATTTGAACTGCAGACACTTATCAAGATATTCTGCTATACTAGTCTTGTAACCTGTGCTATTTCTCCCACTAGTTATAATAATTTTTACCATTTATGTAAGGGATTATGTGCATTAATAAAATTTAAATTCCAACAAATTATTAATAAACATTATTATATATTCGTACCTAACAAAAGTATAATAGATATAATAAGCCATTCTTGGATCAGAAAATTTGTCTAGAACTTGGGCTATATTACCTTCATATGTACACCATAATAACAAGAAAATATTTATAGGAAAAGAATTAACTCTTTAAGTTATTATTTTATACAATTTAATACTACAGTTTTCATAATTTCTAGTCATATCTTTTTCCTCAAATTTTCAGCAATTTTAAACCTTTCCCTGACAAACAGAAAATGTTCTACTAATAAGTGATCATTCCTAAACTACTCATTTCTATTTCTAAAAATTCTTTGTTTTTGTTGTTAGCAGAACAATGGATTAGCTCTAAGTCCTGGACCAGGCATTGGCTACAGCTTCATTAATCAACATGCACAAAAGGACATCCCACCCTTGTTCCGATCAATTTTATTCAGAAGGCACTTGCTTTTTAGGGAAAAAATTAAAAATCTCCTGTTGGATTTTGTTTCTGGTGTTGTCAAAATGATGAAGCCAGAAAAGGCACAGAATTGCATTGTAAGGCTGTGCAGAACTGGCTCTTTGGCAGAGTTGGAAATAAAAACTGCTACTGGCTATGTTCTGCATCACCAATGTATAGGATAGCAAGGACTCATGAGTACACACATGCATTGTTTTACTACATCTTTTCTAACTCCCATGTTATCTATTTCACGTACAAAGGACAACTTTTCCTTGAAAATGCAACATTTACTCTTTTTCTGTATCACATTTGGTGAACCCCTATTTTAACCCTTGAGCTCCAGTACAATCTGTAAATAATAATGTATAGCTAAAAACCCCTGTAATCACAGTATTATTGTGTGGCATGTCAATGAGATTGTAACTTTAATATCAAGCAGTGCTATCTAAAAATGTACCTACATACAAACAAACAGCAAAGATGATTGGTCCTGAACCATTAGATATTAAAAATATTAATTCACTTGAAAGTAAACAAACATTTATTTTGTTAGTGTGAATATTTTTATTTTATATTTAATAACACTTAAGTTATAAATAAGAAATAATTATTTTTAAAATGAATATCCTTTTATGAGTCATTGCTAATGAGTTAAAAAACAAACACTCCCCAATAAGTGCTGTTACATTTTGATTTCAATTACTTTTTTATTTTTCTGAAATCATAATATGACTACATCATTCTTTCCTTTCTGACCTTCCTAGTCTTCTATATAGTCCTCCTTGCTATCTTTTAAATTAAGGGCTTTTTCTTATTAATTATTATATCCATGTATGTATACACATATATATATATTCTGAAATACAACATGCTCAGTCTATATAATGTGGCTTCAATTGCACTTCCAGGAATGACCACTATGGTGAACAGATTGGTGTGATCTACCCTGGGGAAACTCATATTTATAACTTAGTGGATTTCAAGATGAGTTGAACAATAAAAAATACATGATAGTTTCATTCATTACGTCTATCATTTAGGACTGCAGAAGAAGATGCAGTCATGAATGATAGAAAGGGAGTTTCCTCAGCTTTGTTGGGCCATATGGCAATGTATTATTAACATATACATGTATATTTTCTCAGCTTTTCATATCTGTTGTGATCAAAACCCACTTCAATGCAGAAAATGTTGCTTTAATATTAGTATTATTGGACTTTTTTTGCTATTATTTATGAGTGGATTATTATGCTTGTTCACATTTTTATTCTTCTTTTCTGACCTGATATCCATTATATTTTTAAATGCTATTTTCAGCGGATGACAAACAACTTTCTGCTTAACGGTTACTAGTTTATTCCATTTTTATAAAGTAATTTCCAAAAGAGAGCTGAACAAAGCTAGTAGTTGAAATTCTGTGTATAACACATCAAATAGAACTCTTGGTTCTCTGGATCTCCATTAACTCAACAAATGCACCACTGACATTAAAGAAAAAGGCTCAAGATTGAAGAAACTTGGGTTTATCTATATGGACCCTTCAAATGGAGGTACAATGAGATCTGAAAGTAATTTCAATATGCATTTTTCTGGAGGATAAGGATGCTACACATTTTTATATGTTTCTCAGCCATTTTTATTTTTTCTTTGAGTAGTCTTTAATTGTATATTCCATTTTACAAATCCTATTTCTTATTTTCATGATATAAATCTTTCTTATTACTTTGTATGTTTTGGGTACTTAACCTATATCTTATATTTAATTTGTAAAAATGTTCTTTGTTATACAGAAGTTTAAGAGCTTCATGAGGTCCTATTTACTAATTGTTGTTCTTAATGTCTATGCTATTGATATCCTGTTCAGAAAATCATTTTCTGTTCTAATGAGTTCAAGTCTGTTTTGTACTTTCTCTTTCATCAGATTCAGGGTGTATGATCTTATGTTGAAGTCACTGGATCATTAGGAGTTGAATTTTGTGCAAGATGTTCAGTGTGGATGTATTTTCCCTCTTCTATAGGCAGGTATCAAGTTTGACCAGCACTATTGTTGAAAATACTGTCTATTTCCCAGTGTGAATATTTAGTTTTTTGTTGAAAATTAGGCAACTATCTGTATTATGTGAAATTCTATCTGGGTTTTCAATTATATTTCATTTATTAAGCTCTTTATTGAATATGACAAATGATAGAGTATTCTGGCAAAATGGGAAAAAGTTAACAATCATTGCTGTAGAAAGTGAAAACTAGTATAGAGTCACTATAAAAATAATTGCATTTTTTTCTCCAAAATTATGGAATTCACCTGCTTCAAGATTTTGCTATACAGCTCTTATACATCTCAACAGATATTATATCTTACTTCAGAGATACTTACTCTTAAAAATTTTTTTTTTGATTTATTTATTTATTATGCATACAGTTTTACAGAAGAGGGCGCCAGACCTCATCATAGATGGTTGTGAGCCACCATGTGGTTTTGCTGGGAATTGAACTCAGGACCTCTGGAAGAACAGTCAGTGCTCTTAACCTCTGAGCCATCTCTCCAGCCCCGAGATACTTACTCTTGATTGTTAATTGTTGACCTTTTCAAAAAAGCAAAAATTGAAACAACCTAAATTTCTATCAACTGATAAATGTGTAATAAAAATATGATACATTTACACATTCAGCAATAAATAAAAATGAAATTATTACATTTTTTAGGTAAAGGAACGGAGCTTGAACTAATCATCGTGAGTGAGGTAACCTAGACATAAAAACCAAGTACTTATGTATGGATATATTTGTGCTCACTTGTAAGGTTTAGAAATGTGTATTTCAATCTGCGTAGGCTTAGATGATTGCTATCTACAAAGGAGCAGGAGAGTGTCTTACACTAAATGGGAAATAATGTACACTGTTATAAAGAGATAAGTGAGGAACTAAATTAAGAAAATTAAATGGATATAGACACAGGAATATAGGATAAATGAGGTAATATAAAAAATGACAATAAACAACAAAGATCTTTTAAAGAGCCACCAACAAATTTTACTGTAGAAGCTTCTTAAATACATACATGTATAAAATGAATTTAAGTAACAGCATCATTTAATAAGAGAGACAATGTTTGAAATAGACATTTTATGCCATCAAGTAAAAATTCTAGTTTCATAAACTAATTGCATCATACTGTGTCATGGGCCAAAGATGTTCCATATCCTATTCTAAACAACACTGGCTATTTTCAAGGATAGTAGTTACTTCCTTGGCAATGCCCTATTCGTGAAGAAATAACTTTTGTCATTGAAATTGTAAAAATCAAAGCTCATGCCCAACTAGAATTATCCCTACTAATGAGAAATTATGGTACAGGAAGGTACATTGCACCTTCCCAGAGTGAAAAAATAACCATCAGGTTTACCTATCTACAAACCTGCAAACTACAATATTGACTGGGTTCCACAATTTAATAGTACAATAGTAGCACAAATAATTTGGTAGTTATAAACAACTCTGATTGGATTAAAGACCTACTCTATGAAATGAAACACATAACTGGCACTGTAAAAGTGGACAGGAATCTAAAAATAGATAGGGCCTCATGTAAAAACTTACTCTTTGTATTCTGCTAAAGAAATATGACAATTAAGTGACTATTAATGGCATATTGCTATAGTGATAGATCAGATTTCACTCCACAACTCATTAGAGAAGCTTTTTTGTTTGTATGTGTTTGTTCTTTTTGTTCTTTGTTTTCATTTTTAAGTATATGGAAATTAGTACAGACAGATAATGTAAAGAGAGTGAAATACTTTGGATGCCTCAATCACAAATGTGATGCATTGATTACATTCTCTTATAACTCAAGGATCAGCACAGAAAAGAAAACAGAAAAACTGTGAAAGCCACTTTTGTTTAATGACACCAAGAAAATAGTGATTTTTAAACACAATAAGTCTGATGCATGCATGAGCTCACAGAGATTATTATAAAATATATAACATTTGAAGAGAATATGAACAAAGAGATTATTATAAAATATATAACATTTGAAGAGAATATGAACAAAAACTTTCACCCTTAACCAATAAAGTACTTGAAATTAATACATGCTAGAAAAATGAAAATCTGTTTTCAATAATAGATTTTTTTCTATTTATGTCTAACATATTCCACAATGCACCCAATGCCCAGGAGCAGTTAGGCAATACAAAAGAGACACTAGGATTGGTTGTTGTGTGCAGATGCATCTATTTTCTATAACTATATAAAATATACCAGTGTTTTCTTTCTCATCATTTGATATTAATGTAAAATTACATAATGATTACATTTCTTAGAATTATATATTGTTTTGGCTAAAGAAGTCTGACTTCTGTTGGCTAAATGAATGTGGGGGAAAAAAAAAGTCAAATCAGCCCATCCACAGTCCTTTCTTCTTATTTAGAGGTAATTGAGCACCAGAAAGAACAGTTGCAGCATAATCTTTGAAACACATCATTAAACACAAGCAATGATGTTAACAGGTTTTAAAAATGCTTTATACCTGCCTAGTAATGAGACAGAGGTGGTCTCATTCATCTATTTCATATGCATATATAAAAATACCAATAGATCATCTTTTATATTTTATTCTGCACATTGACAAAATAAATAGCCTAGATTATGCAACAGTTTTAGATGTTAATGTTGCTAGGGAGATGTGTAAGCATCTAGATATAGGAGAGAGAATGGTCAGGATTCTAAAAGAATCAGGAAGGGCCATATGTGATGAGTTCTTTCTAAGCAGAGACAGTTTCCAGGGGCAGCATCCACAGTGTCATCTCTCACTAGTTGTTTTATTTTGGATCAGCCATTTTCTCTGCAATTCTTTAGTTCCTTCAGTTATAAAATGAGATAATAATAGCACTTGTCACATAGAAATGCATAAATTAGCTAAGAAATTTAGCAAAATCTGTCAAAAATTTATTATTGAAAGTATGTTTTCTATTGTAGGTCTAAATATTAAACACATTTGCTGTTTTTATTAAAAAATGAAATAAATTAAATTCTAGGGAACTAAAGTCAAGATTTTAGAAATTTTAGAACTATTTCTTGATTCATAGATTCACTAAATGTATTTTTTAAAAAAAATTTATTTTTGCATAATAATTTTATTCATTATTTGGTGATTTACATCATGCACCCCATCAAACTCAGTTTTCAGTCCTTTCAGTTTCATCCCATTCTTATGATCTCCCCATTTACAAAAAAACCCCATTCATGCTGCTCATTTACTTCCTGGAGCATAATTAAACTCCCTGTGGCCAGCCTCTTAAAGAAAACGAGTCCTTCCTGAGAAAAAAAATCACTACCTTGTTTCCATCTTAGAATATGAAAATATTTTTACCTATTTAACATGAATGATAATCATATAGACAACGTTAAGGGTCAGCATTATGCTAATATGTCTACATATTATGTTTTCCTAGAATGTACAACTTGAACTCTAAAGAATCTATATCTTCATAAGTAATCTTACAAAGCTTCATTTGTCTCTTCACATAAAGTAAGGCCAAACTAAAAAAAAAATGTTTTTTTTTCTTTGTAATGTAAGTTTAGTCATTTAATGTGAGGCAGCTTTTCAAGAATGACAATAAGGTCATTATTTATTTAGGTAGGATCATCAGTCACACAAATGTATAGTGCAAATCAGGAATGACAGATATTATAAACTCACTAAACTTGTTCTGATTTACTAATGACAAGAAATTGCTAATATCTCATATGAGGACTTAGAGAATTCTGAAGTGTCAGGCAAGAAAGAAAGGCACTGAATGAAAATTTATAATGTTAAGGAAAGTGGTGGAATTGAAAGTCATTTATCATTGTAGTATTTCCTGTACACTAAGCAATGACAAGGGATTTTGTTTGTCCAAGAACTTCCATTTTCTGAAAACCTGTATCTTCCTCTTCCATTATAATAATATTTTTGCAACATGGTAAGTGATTGTAGTATATATAGGTGACAAAGTTGTAACTTTAAAAAAATAGTACTGTGATTTATACAACTGAATTTTTTCCTTCCAAAGTGAAGTAATGCAATTTTTTTAAAAAAGTCAACAAATATCTAACCTGAAACTGATAATGTCAAATCACAGCAAACCAGATTAACAACCATGAACTAATGTTGGCTATATTACTGGTAAGCCGACAAAATACACATCAGTTATGAATTTATTTTTGCCTTTATCATTCCATTTCATGCATATGTACTTAATTATAATATATTACTTGGGATTCTATTTTCACAGGATTAGCTTCACTGGATTAGTTTATATTTCAAAGACAGATAAAAAATTTAAGCTTCATTCTTTCAATATATATTTTTTGTTTTTTTTCATTTTTAATCTTTATTATACCATATATTCATTGCACATGATCCTCTGCTATGTGAGCCCATTTTAATACAAATATACAGTAAAATGTGCATTGATAATGTTATTCAAAGTACTTCAGCCTTAACTATTTGTTGGGGACTATTCTTCTTTCTTTTTTAGGGGGCCTGCCATGAAGCTCCTAAATAAGTTACACATGTGCAGGCTTATCATTACTTAAGAATGCCAGGCCTTGGCTTGACTTGTTCCTAGACAGCTTTCCTTAATTCTGATTATCCTGTCTACCTTTTGCCTCTTGGTTTTTACTTTTCTCTTACTTCTGTATATTTTATTGTCACTCCATGGCATGGTGAATATATACATGCCTAGCCATTAGTGTCTTCCTCCTCTCTCACTTCCTTGTTGCTCCCAAATTTCTCCTTCTATATATTTTCTCTGCCTCTCAACCCCTTCTATCCTTTTGACTGTCTTGCTATTGGCTGCTCAGTTATTTTTATTAGACCATCAGATATTTTAGGCAAAGTAACACAGTTTCACAGAGTTAAATGCAACTTAAATAAAAGTAACACACCTTAAAATAATATTCTACAACATTTTCCCTCATACCACTTATTATTAATTCTCTACAAATTTTGTATCTCCTTCATGCTTTATACATATATTATGAATATACATATTTTGTAACACTTAGAAATCAAAACAAAAAGAAAATTTTGAAATTATCTTGAGGATTCTTGTTTAATATCCCAGCTTATCATTTAATGATAACTCCATTTGCATCCATTTTCCAGAAAGTGATGCAATTTCAATTGGAAGCTAAAACAATCCGCTGTACATAAATGACATATTTTATACATTCCTCAGTTATTGGACAAGTAACTTCCACAGATGAGCTGGTATGAATAATACTGCCATAAACCTTGATTGTGACAGTTTCTCATTGATAAAAATCATTAATAGTCCTTTAGACAAGCACCCAAGAGTGATATAGTCAGGTCACTTGGCAAATTTCCTTTTAATATTTCCATTGAGGAAGTTTTAGTGTTATGTATATTGGAGCTGCACTAGTTTACATCAGTAGCATGAGTATATAATGATTCAATTTTCTCTAAATGCTACTTAGCAGTAGTTTATATTTCTTATTTTTTAATTGCAAACATTGTGATGTGCATTGGTATTTTATTTTATTTTTACTCTCTTTATTATTTTTTATATTTTTATATCTTTTATATTATTTTTATAGAATAAAGTGTAATTTATTATTCATGTTTCCCCCTGTTCTAACTCCTTTCTCCCGACACCTCCGGGCCAGCCTTCAGCCTCCCTGAGCCCCATCCCCAACCCCTCCCCAGAAAGGGCAAGAGGTCCCAAGGTGAATTAGCTCAGCATCCAGTCCAGGCAGGTCTTATTTCCTCATTCTAATGTTATGAATGGGTTAGGTGTTCCTCTCAGGAGAATGGGCTTCGAAGTGCTAGTCCAAGCATAGGAACACAGTCTGATCCGTTGCCTCGAGGCTCCACATACTGCTCATGTAAGTGGGTGGACAGCTGCCTATCCCTGGAAGACCTATTTCCTTTTCTTGAAGATTCTCTAGTGCTGTTCTTAATTCAGTGAGCTCTTCAGAGCTATAGCCAGTCATCACTGTGGGAGTTTTCCTCATAAGCCCTATCCCCTTGCTCATATAGACTCTTCTACCTTGCTTTCAGATGAAATCAGTAGCTCAGCGCAATGTTGAGCCCTGTGTCTCTGTCTCAACCTCTATTCATTGTTGACTGTAAGTTCTGTGATGACACTTGGGGTGTCTATTCATTTGATTACAGAGGAAATAAAACAAAGAACACACAAGCTACAAAGTATAAGACCTGAAAAGCTTGGGATCAGTAGGAACTTAAGCAAGACCTCTAGGAAAAGAAAGTTGAGATCTTTTTAACTAATTGAGATCATAAGGAGTTGCAACCAAGAAGAGGTAAGAACACATCATAGGAGAAGAGGAGGATTGAGTGAGAGGAGCAACAAGGAGGGAGAAAAAAACAGAGATGGAGATTTTAATAAAGGACGCCAATGTGGGTTTGGAAAAAGACCAGGTGCTAGGGTAACCTACAAGAACTCACAGGTTGTCCCTGCCTAAGTCCCCAACCAATAGTGAAGATGTAAACATTTCTGAACCAAGTTATGAACTGTGAACCTCAAAGGACATTCTAGTTCAAAATAACAATCACAGAAATCTAACTGAGCACTGGTGAAATAGTTCACTGAGTAAAGAAATGTGCTACCAAACCCAAAGAATTATGTTCTAGGCCCAAGAATCACATTGTAGAAAGAGAAAACTAGTCCCACAGAAGGTATTGTGACTTCCAAAAGCAAATTCTTACAAGTGCATGCATTTCCTCCACAGTAAATAAATGGGAAAAAGATCTAATCAAGTATGTTCTATAATGCATGTGATGTCTCATGGTAAGATCAAACTAAACTTAGACTGTTTTTCAGGTATTAGGGCTACAATTTAAAATAAAACAAAGTTAAAATTTGTTAAGGTTAGGGTAAGGGGTTAGGGTTAGGGTTAGGGCATTCTATATCTGTAGAACAGTGTTTCAGTCGTCAGAGAATAAAACAAAACTCTAAGATAAAACAAAACATTCTTTAAGTTTACTAATTCACATTGATATTTTTGTTAATTTAAATTCTACAGTGATTTGAATATATGTCCTATATGACATAATTAAAATTCATAAAGTTACAGAGTTTTCAATAAAAATCTCATTTACTATGATAATTTATTTTATTTAGTGTTCTATTTTTGAACTTTATTGTCTTATCTCCTCCATAAATTAGCAGTAATGGTCAATTGCAGAGTCAGCAATAGCCTCCAACGTTAATCTAATTGCACTCTGAAAAGTAAATGAAAAAAAAGTTGGAGCTTGGAACAAGTTCTGCCCAAGCTTTTCATCAATCTATTAGTCTTTCATTGATTTCTTGTGTTTCTTTCCTTTGTTTTATTTTGAACAAAAATGATTGTCCAAATCTAATGAATGTGAATGTCACCATTGTCACAGATCAATACATTGAAATGTCAACTGGAGATATCAACAGTAATATTCAGAATGTGTACTCTCCTTTTTCAAAGGCATTAAAAGTAAACAAATATGGAGAGTTTGAGAAAACTGCCTTAGTATGTGAGATCTCCAGGAATAGCCAATCTCACCTCCTCCTTTCCTATACACTTCACACTTTTCCTCTGTTCTCCATCTCTTTTCTCTCTTTACTCATATTACATCCTAACTCATTATGATTGGCTAACAAGGGACTGGATTCTTAGATGTAGTTTCCTTTTGATATTTGATATTGAATGAATTAGATGATTCATGAATAGTCCCCCTAGAAAAATTAATTTCCTCACCTCTTCTTTCTCTCCCCTCACCATTCCTGCTATCTACCTTTTCTCACAGTCTCTCTGTCTTCCTTCCTATTCAGAGCAAGTAAATAAATAAATGACTATAATACAAATACTAAAAATTGTTTATATACTTGTTATTTTTATTCTATATATAAACAACCAAAATCTTCTCTTACTGCATGAAGAATGCCTTTTGGCTTACTTTAACCATATGAAGGGATTGGGTCAGGCTTGGACATGAATTTGAGAGATGAAGGCATGACGTATAGAAATTCAAGGCCATCCTTGGCTATATGACATTCTTTGAGAAAGCAAATTATTAGCGAGTTTCACTTAACTAGATATTTGAAAACTTAATTTTAATAAAAATAGAATTGAATTAGAAGAAAATAATATACATGACCAAATCAGTAGTTATAAACCAAATCACTTAGAAAATATATTGCCTATTATATGATACACTAATAATATATGCTAATGACGATGAATCTAGAAGGCTGATTTTGAAATAAAATACTTTATGTTTCCCAGCCTACAGAATGGGAAAAGATTTTCACCAACCCTACAAGTGACAGAGGACTGATCTCTAAGGTATATAAAGAGCTCAAGAATTTAGATCCAAAACCTTGAATAACCCTATCAAAAAATGGGGTTCAGATCTAAAAAGGGAATTCTCAGCAGAGGAACTACGAATGGCAAAAAGGCACCTGAAAAAGTGCTCTTCATCTTTAGCCATCAGAGAAATGCAAATCAAAACAACTTTGAGATACCACCTAACACCTGTTAGATTGGCTAAGATAAAAGGTACAGATGACAGCCTATGCTGGAGAGGATGAGGAGCAAGGGGAACACTCCTCCATTGTTGGTGGGAGTGTAAGCTTGTCCAGCCACTTTGGAATGCAATATGGAGGTTTCTCAGAAAATTGAGAATCAATCTACCCAAGGACCCAGCAATACCACTTCTGGGTGTATACCCTAAAGAGGCACATTCACACTCCAAAGGTATTAGCTCAACTATGTTCATAGCAGCATTATTTGTAATAGCAAGAACCTGGAAACAACCTAGATGTCCCTCAACTGAAG